>CM066579.1:9239356-9439356 GCA_033816785.1 Picus viridis | reverse complement strand
TCGGACAGGTTTTGAGTGACCCCAGAGGAGGACACTCCATAACCTCTTCTGGTCAGCCCATTCCAGTTCTCTCCTCAAAGGAAGATGGTTTTCCCTCATGTTCCTCATGGACTCAGAAGTTATTTACTTATATTGTAAGATCATGAAAGTACAGAAAAACATTTTATGCTGATTCTACAGCATGGCACTATATGTTCAGATATTTGAGTAGACCTGTGGTATGCTATTATTGCAGAATCAATGAATATTAACAGCATTTAGGCATTACTCAAGTGCTCCACCATTCCTTCAGAAGACTCTGCATGTGAGTGTGTCCACTCATATACACAGAGAGGACAAAAGAAAGAAAGAATGGAATGGAATGGAATGGAATGGAATGGAATGGAATGGAATGGAATAGAATAGAATAGAATAGAATAGAATAGAATAGAATAGAATAGAATAGAATAGAATAGAATAGAATAGACCAGGTTGGAAAAGGCCTTCGAGATCATTGCATCCAACCTATCATCCAACACCATCTAATCAACTAAACCATGGCACCAAGCACCCCATCAAGTCTCCTCCTAAACACTTCCAGGGATGGTGACTCCACCACCTCCCTGGGCAGCACATTCCAATGGCAAATTAGTCTTTCTGTGAAGAATTTCTTATAGCATCCAGCCTAAACCTCCCCTGGCACAGCTTGAGACTGTGTCCTCTTGTTCTGGTGCTGGTTGCCTGGGAGAAGAGACCAACCCCCATCTGGCTACAACCTCCCTTCAGGTAGTTGCAGACAGCAGTAAGGTCTCCTCTGTGCCTCCTCTTCTCCAGGCTAAGCAACCCCAGCTCCCTCAGCCTCTCCTCATAGGAGAAATAGTGGAACAGCCATCAGGAAAAGGAAAATAAGACAAAAAGTGTGTCTTATGAGGAAGTTCATCAGTGGAAGGGAGAACACTATAGTACCTAATTTGAGTAATTTGGAGAGATATCTCACTGGAAGTTAATATTCAGCAGTAATTGTTCACTTCAGCTCCTATTTGAGATGCAGTATGGAGCTGTGTCCTTTAGCTCTGTTCTCTGTTAAAGAGTACAACTAAATTCCCATAAAGAAGGCAGCTCTTTAAAGGTGGAGTGTTCACTTATTTATACTTGCTATTTTTTCCCTTTTTGCTGCTTCATATTGCAAAAAAATAGGCTCAGTCTCAGAAATACACAAACAAACCCACAGAAGTGGACAGAATGAAATAGGAGGCACTTTTACTGTAAAGCACAGAGCAGAAAGTTATCATTTTTTGTGCCTCCTCTGTTCCTCTGAAATGGTTCTCCAAAATGGCTTTCCTGCAGTAATTTGTTTCTTTAGAGCTATAACTGAAGGTATTCTGTCAGCTCCCCCTTCCTTTTGTCCAAGTTTATAGCTTTCTATGAGCAGAATGCTAAAAGCAGGTACAGTGAAATGTCAGGGCTGCAGTCATTTCAGGAGCATGGCAAGTCGCCAGGCTATTTACATGTAACTGAGTGTTCCGCTCATGTGGAAAAATTAGTCCCTCCATGCCTTTCAAAATGTGCATAGTTGCAATGCATAGATACAAATGGATGAAAGGAAGAGCATTCAATGATTTTTGCCCTTTTTTTTCCCTCTCTTTTAAATTAGACACACTAGTGATTTTTCCAGATGATATTTTTTGCAAGGCTTTCAATATACATTCCTAATGCGACATTACATTTCCATAATTCGGTTGTGTTTTCTCTTCGAGATAACGAATGAAGAATTATCCCTTCCCATTAGAACACACTGAAACAGAAGAAAAAAAACCCCACTCTCTGAATTGATGAAAAGGCTGTTATGAAGCTGAGCATTACAGAGTACTCCCTGTAAAAACACTGCTTACCTCAGACACCAGATAAATATCACATATCCTTCCCCAGGCAGTGTGAGAGCACAGGGCTGTCTTTGTCAGAGATGTCTTAGCTCAGGAGAATGGCAGCAGTCACACAGGACTGTACTGCTGTCACCTCTACATCACAGGAAAAGGTCAGAAAAAGTTTAAAAGTAGCAAGTAGAATCATAGAATCGATAAGATTGGAAAAGACCTCAGAGATCATCACATCCAACCTGTCACCCAACACCTCATGATTACTAAACCATGGCACCAAGTGCCACGTCCAATCCCTTTTTTGAACACCTCATGGGGTGGTGACACCACCACCTCCCTGGGCAGCACATTCCAATGGCTAATAACTCGCTCTGGGAAGAACTTTCTCCTCACCTGCAGCCTAAACTTCCCCTGGTACAGTTTGAGACTGTGTCCTCTTGTTCTGGCGCTGGCCACCTGGAAGAAGAGACCAACCCCCTCCTGGCTACAACCTCCTTTCAGGTAGTTGTAGACATCAATAAGGTCTCCTCTGAGCCTCCTCTTCTCCCGGCTAAACAATCCCAGCTCCCTCAGCCTCTCCTCATAGGGCTTGTGCTCGAGGCCTCTCCCCAACCTCGTTGCTCTTCTCTGGACAAATTCCTGTCATGTGAACAATAATTACTTCTACAATATCCTGCTTAGGTAAAAAGAGCAAAACAAGTCAGGCTGGACATTAGGAGAAAATTTTTCATGGAAAGAGTGGTCAGGCACTGGAATGTGCTGCCCAGGGCAGTGGTTGAGTCATCCGTCTTGGACATGTTTAAAGGTGCTTTGGATGTGGTGCTTGGGGGTATGGTTTAGGGGTGAACATTGTAGAGTAGGGTTCTCGGTTGGACTTGGTGATCCTGAGGGTCTTCTCCAACCTGAATGTTTCTGTGATCTGGGAGACTGGGGGTGTAGACCACCAAAGGTGGACACTGAGAAAATCCTTTTAGTAGAAAAATAAATTAGTTCTCTTTCAAGCAAGTAACAAATATTCCAGGATACTATGATGATAAATGGTTAAATGCTCAAGTGGTTAGCAAATTTCTTTCTCTCTCTGAACAGGGAGAAAATGAATCAAAGAGCCTCTCTCTCTGAAAATACCTTGTGCATAAAATTCGGTGTGGAGGTTGTAAGCACAAATATCTCAACACTCTGAAGTATGGAGTAAGTGTCTTGGAAACTCTTAAATGAAATCACAGGTTAAAAGCCATTATAAAAATGATGCTATTACAGTAATGTAATTGTACATTACTAATGTCATAGTCACGTCTTAAGCTCCAAGATAAGCTGATGCTTCATTGTACAAGCACTACATAAAATAGTGGTGTGCAGTGATTAGCTCAGTTCTGCCTCAGCACAGGCAGACCTGTGTTTAAGTAATCTTTTCCTCAGCACCTTTTCTTCTATTTACACTCCCCAGTAGCATCTACCTGAGAATGCAATAACTGCCTAAATGTTTGGGGAGCTTCTGAGGAAAGATAACCTGAATGTCAGCCTGAAAACAGAAAAATGTGTGATTTTCCAAGTTCTGGCCTGTGTAACTGAAAAGAAAAAGACAGAAGAATTGAATGGAATAGAATAGAATAGAATAGAATAGAATAGAATAGAATAGAATAGAATAGAATAGAATAGAATAGAATAGAATAGAATTAACCCAGTTGGAAGAGACCTTCGAGATCATTGTGTCCAACCTATTATCCAACCCACCTAATCAACTAAACCATGCAACCAAGCACCCCATCCAGTCTCTTCCTAAACACCTCCAGTGATGGTGACTCCACCACCTCTCTGGGCAGCACATTCCAATGGCCAATCACTCTTTCTATGAAGAACTTCCTCCTAACATGCAGCCTAAACCTCCCCTGGTGCAGCCTGAGACTGTCCTCTTGTTCTGGTGCTGGTTGCCTGGGAGAAGAGACCAACCTCTGCCTGCCTACAACCTCCCTTCAGGGAGTTGTACACAGCAATAAGGTCTCCCCTGAGCCTCCTCTTCTCCAGGCTAAGCAACCCCAGCTCCCTCATTAATACATTATTAGAAGCTACTTCATTTGAGCAGCAAACCTGAACTGGAGCTTGCACAGTAGGTGGGGAAGAGGCCTGGACAGACAGGCAGTGGGTAGGATCAGTAGGTATCCCATCCCCAGCAAGAAGCCACCTCAGTGATCTCCTGCAGCTGCAAAACACCCAGAGATGAATCTCAGCCTTTGCTCTAAGCAGTAAATCCAGTGCTTGGCCATCCCCAGGTTAGATTCTCAGTCCCAGCCCTGCAGCTAAGACACTCTCCAGTCAGAGCTTTCAAAGGCCAGAGCTTAAATGTTAGTTCCCAAGTCATCTTTAGGCTTTTACATGATTAACAAAAGTGCTGAGGCCTGAGAGCTGCTGCTACAATCAGGTCAAGCCCTACTTCCTGTTGGCTGCTAAATCACAGTAAGCATCCCTCTTGCCAGAACTTTTTTGCTGACAGCAGATGATAAGAAGGAGTGTGTTTATTTATATTCCACCTTCTCCCTTTACAGGCACATTATGCACTTACCCATAAACAGCACTCCATTATTTCTCTGCTAATCCTTCCCTGGGATTTACACAGGGTCAGCCCACAGGCAGTTAGATGCCTCCGGAATGGACAATTTTCCTTGTGCTCAGATGGCAATTTATGCTTCCACTTATGTTACATCACCTTTCACCACTGCAGCTATGCACATTGTCAAACCATAAGGTACAGTGTCTGTTGCTTGCCTTTGTTACTCGTTTGTTGAACTAAACTTTTTTCTCACAGGACTAACTGCAGCTGCACTGAAACACAGCAATTACGTCTTGCTTTTCAAGAGCTCGCTCCCCAGCCAGCAAAGCATGTCATTAAATCACAGTATCACGGTGTCACAGCACATCAGAGGTTGGAAGGGGCCTCCAGAGATCATCAGGTCCAATCCCCCTGCCAAAAGCAGGATCACCCCGGGTAGTCTGCACAGGAATGCATCTAGGTGGGTTTTGTAAGTCTCCAGAGAAGGAGAATCCACAACCTTTATGGGCAGCTTGTTCCAGTGGCTCTGTCACCCTCACTGCAAAGAAGGTTCTCCTCACATTGAGGTGAAATCTTCTATGTTCAAGCTTGAACACATTGTTTCTTGTCTTATTAGTGCACACCACCAAAAAGAGCTTGGCCCCCTCCACTTGACACCCACCCCTCAGATATTTATATTGATGAGATCCCCTCTCAGTCTCAGCCCCTGTCTCTCAGTCTCTCTTCATAGGGGAGATGCTCAAGTCCCCTAATCATCCTGGTGGCTCTCCATTGGATTCTCTCTAGCAGGTCCCTTTCTCTCAATCAACATGTACCATTTTCCCATTTTCCTGCTAAAGTAACCCTGAGTTCATTATTCTTCCAAATAAATTCTAATTTCTTGTACAAACAGTACAATGAAAAGTACAAGTATTATTAAAGAAATAAAAGCAATCAGAATGACAGCAGCAGTCTGACAAGTAGATGTCTTGGTTTCAGCTGGATAATTTTCTGCCTGGTAGCCAGTAAAGTGCTGTGCTCACCATGAGGGTAGTGAGGCACTGGAATATGTTGCCCAAGGAGGTGGTAGAAGCCCCATCCCTGGAGTTTTTAAGGCCAGGCTGGATGTGGCTCTGAGCATCCTGCTCTAGTGTGAGGTGTCCCTGCCCATGGCAGGGGCATTGGAACTAGATGATCCTTGAAGTCCCTTCCAACCCTAACAATTCTATGATTCTATGATTCTGCCTTTGGGCTGAGGGTGACAATTTCTTTTCAGGGGCAATGCACAAATGTTTAGGATGGTTTTACTCTTCCTTGGGAGCCATCAGTTCTAAGTTTAGTGATACTCCTCAGAGAGTCACATCCAAAAGAGAAGCCCACATCTTCACTTAGTCTGAGAAGAAAATTTTTTCAAGGCAAGATGAGATTTACTAATTACTAATAGCTTATGGTGGTCTTAAATAACAACAAGAAAATCAAACCTACCTTTATGTGCATTTTTAAACTCCTTTGTTTGTGCATCCCAGTGTATTGCACAGGAACATTTCTCTTTATCCATAACCAAAATGGTTAATGTCAGGCCTTGACACATTTTCCTCACTATTGCCCAGCAGTTATAAAAAATTAATGTCTTGTTAATAACTATTGTATCTCCAAGAAAATTCAGTTCAGACATTGAAAATGCCTGAGAGACTATTCATGTCTGCACCAAATGAGTCATACAATCATTTTCTGTCCCAAGAAAATCATAAATGTTTCATATCCACTGCATAAAAACACAATTAAGGAAACCAAATATAGTTTTAAGCACCCAGCAAAGGAATTTGCAATGTGCTCTGCAGGGACAGATATTCTCTACATTGAGGATTTGCACACAAGCTTTTTAGTGGACAAGATGGAGGAGGAAAGGCACTCAGGGTAGTGCTGTCTACAAGTCTGTTCCAGTGTAGCAGAGGCATCAGCATTATGGGCTAGTTGATCTAGCAGCAGGTATTTCAGTGCTGAGAGTGCCATGCAGCACTAGGAGTCTAGCAGCACCACTTTCTCTCCACTTCACCTATTTGATGCGATGCAGAGGAGGATGATGCACCTTGTAGTGACAGCATTAGGTGCCCTGGAAGCCAGGAATATCATCAAATACAGTGGCTGTATGGAGAAAAGAAAGCAGTGGAAGAGGAGCTACAGCAAACTGATGGGAGATTCAGTGAAACTGGACAAGCAGATCCCACAAACCCCTCGGCCTTAGACTGTGAGCTTATTGCTATTCACCCAGGAGGGGCCCATGTTACAGCAGCCAAAGCTCTGTGAACAATGTGGTACATTAGAGTGAAATTATGCACCAACACCCTGATTTATGGCTAAGATCTGTACTAAATTAAGTAGAAACTCTAAATTAAGGAGAAAATTGGAAATTAAAAGGCAAAGCTAATTTGAAAGGGAATCATTTGCTAACCACCAGTATTATGGAAACAGCTCTAAAAATAAAGCCCCAGGGGGAAAATACATAACTAAATGCATAGGGGGGCTGAAATGCAAGAACTCTTGTTCAAGGACCCCCTAGGACAGCTGTGCTCCCCCATCCCCAAATACTTTTACAACTAAGATTCTTAAGGAGCTGAAAGAGAAGATCTTTGGCAATTCATAATAAATCATGGAATGCTGAGAAAAATCCAGGGAAGTTGAAGGAGGATAATTTTCTTCCAGTGTTTTAAAAGGCTACATAGTGACTGAAGTAATTACAGTCCTGTCATCATAGCATCAGTTATAGACAGAAGGATGGAACAATTAGTATGAAGTTCAATTAATGGAAAAACTAAAGCAGGATAATAATTTAATTGATATCAATCACATCTTGTCAAAATAACATAATATGGGATTTTGCAAAGAGTTTGAAAGTGGCTGATAAAAAACACCAGTTTTAATTTAGTGTGCCACAGCAGCTGTGTAATTTTACTTGCTACCCCAAATTAATATAATATAGAATTAATGGGGCATGAATTAAATGGTAAATGAATTAAAAACAAGCCAGCACATCTCTAAAAATAAAGGCAAAGAAAGTTCATAAGTTTTAAGGAAAGATTAATTCTCAATTATAATTGTTTTGGCAGCCATCTGAAAGAAAGTATGCAATTGTTTGTGGTTGAGTTGGCAAATAATAAGATTTATCATGGTAAATAATAAAACCAGTCCGTGGGTATTGACCATAAATTCCTTAATACATTTCTTACCAAGCATATAGATCAATATAACAAAACACAGGGTCATAAGTTTAGGACTAAGATGGATAACTATACTTAAGGGTTGCTGAAAACAACTGGGAAATTACAACATTTCTCACCAGCAGAGACAAAAAGACTTGAAAAATTAAAGCAACACTTGACCACATAAATAGAATCACAAACCAGAGAAATGAAGTCATGCAGCTTCCAGTTCTGCTGCTGTGCCTTGTGCTGTCAGCTAAGAGCGTGTTCATCAACTGGAGTTTCAGAGGGAAACCACAGAAATTAGTCATGGTTAGGTCATTTTTCAAGTCCTAAGTTAACAGCAGATTTTATGACTCTTCCTATATAAACAGATAGGAGGTGGGAAATCACTGTCTGCTTCTTCTGTTCACCATATCTGCTGTATGAACATTTCACATCCACAAACTGAAACAAGACACAGTCAGACTGGAAACAGGAGACAAACTTTTCTCTAAAACAGGAAGGGAAGCATAGGGTGAAAAGAAGTAGAGCTTCATGAATAGCTCATTTTGGAAGAAGACTAATATCAATTATACAGTAGTATACTATCAAGTAGTATACTATCAACTATTCCAGAGAGATTCCTTCAAGAAGCTCCAATATTATGGCTGATATTAATGAAATAATGGTCAAGGGACTTAATGGCTTCTCATTCAAACCTATTGCTCTACAAAAGTACTCAGGAAGGTGGCTTCACTCACACTGACCTTTCACAGCCTTGCACTTTCAGTAATACTCATGAGATCTAAGTGAGCTTCTTATGCATAAGCAGTTGTAGGGTGAAAAAGCCTCACAAGGCCTAAGAATGTTTCTTATAGTAAATAATATTTTCTAAGACCAAGTCTGTTTTTCTAGAGCAAGAGGATATGACCTAATCATCTGGAACAAGCACGCTGCACTTCTGTGATTTGTACAACATTTCTTCTCCTTTCCGTGGCTAATGCCAGGGCTATTTAGGTCTCATTTTTGTAATGAGAATTCTTAACAAATTCTGCATTTGCAAGTAGTAGTTCTGCTGTTCCACTCAAGTGATTCTAATATAGCTATATAGCTGTCATTTTTATAAATATATAGATATAATTTTTTTTTTTTTAATGAATTATTTATTTATTGGGTTTCTGAGACTCTCCCCTACATGCCCCTCAGCAGTACTCAGCAGTGGTTAGGCCACACCTTGAGTACTGTGTCCAGTTCTGGAACCCTCAATTTGAGAAGGACATTGGGACTCTTGAATGCGTCCAGAGAAGGGCAACAAGGCTGGGAGAGGCCTTGAGCACAAGCCCTTTGAGGAGAGGCTGAGATTGCTTAGCCTGGAGAAGAGGAGGCTCAGGGGAGACCTTCTTGCTGTCTACAACTACCTGAAGGGAGGTTGTAGCCAGGAGGGCTTTGGTCTCTTCTCCCAGGCAACCAGCACCAGAACAAGAGGACACAGTCTCAAGCTGCGCCAGGGGAGGTTTAGGCTGGAGGTGAGGAGAAAGTTCTTCCCAGAGAGAGTTGTTAGCCATTGGAATGTGCTACCCAGGGAGGTGGTGGAGTCACCATCCCTGGAGGTGTTCAAGAGGGGATTGGACGTGGCACTTGGTGCCATGGTTTAGTAATCATGAGGTGTTGGGTGACAGGTTGGACTTAGTGATCTCTGAGTTCTTAACCTTATTGATTCTATGATTCTATGATTTAAATTGGTTCAAAAGAGTGAAGACAGCAAACTCTCAGAAATTGAAAGGTGTAATACACAGAAAACTAGATCATAGCTATTGCAATGTCACATCAATCACATTTGCTAGTCTAAACAGAGGTGTCCAATAACAAGACAAATGCATAACCCATACCATAATCCATGCATTATATAAAATATAACATGGTTGTGTATAACAACCTGTAAAGAAAACCATTACGCAGTTGTTCATGGCCCTAGAAGTACCATCCACCCGATCAGCATGTACAGATGGCTGGATAGTCAATATCTAATGATTGAGGCCACAGATTTGAGATCCTCTCTGTTAATTACACCACCTGAAGGGCAGGTTCTTACTCTGTAGAACAAAACTCTGGGAGGGTCTTTAGGAAAGGCAAGTAGGCTAGAAGTAGGCTCTTGAGTTGAGCAGGGACTCAGGCAGTTTGAGAAGGGAGGCTGTGGTGGAGCAACTGATTCTCAGGTAGAGTCTCCTAGCAGTGAGTATCTGAGGGATGACCCTCCTGAAGGTGCTCCATTTAAGTGAATAACCAGTTTTCTTCTCCAGTAGTATGTCATTGTAGTAGAAAGATGACATGGACTATATTTGTTAGGTAAGCAGCATCCTAAAACCAGACAATTTGAGACCCTTCCAGGCTGTAAAAAATGATAGGTGGCGAAGAAGGGTGGTCATGGAGTTGAGGAACAATCAAGTGCATGACCAGGCATAATGAGGAGGTGAGTTATACAGGTCACATGCAGTAGCCTGGAGAGAACTCCACAGTCATTTAAAGACTTCTCAAACAGAGACATGAACACATTTGCAGAGCCTGTTCACATTCTTTAATGATAACAAGACAAGGTAGATCAAGGTGACATATGTAAGCTGCGTGTCATTTTCTTTCATGTCCATTTTATCTGGACTTTCAATCACCTGGAATAACTCATTCTCTCACAGGGGAAAATTGGCAATACCATCATGTTTATGCCATCTGCAAAGTCAGGTTGGGACAAAAAGTATTCCCTTAGAAGCTGACCTTTCTTGGGCTAATATGTCAAAGAAGAAAACTGCACACACTAGAAACAGAGTGACCAGAAGAAAAGATTTATCATTTTGATATATTCCTTAGAAATAAGAAATTCATTAGGAGCTGAGAAAAATTGGTAGCAGGCCAGTAGCTTATTTATTCATATGTATTTATGTTGCAAGCAGGAAAGTTGCTTCTCAGCTTGCTAAATACACTCTTTGCAATCACAGAGAGGGAAGTTTTAAGTTTCCTGCTGTGCATTTTAACACGTTTCAAGAGAAGAAATGAGCTTGGGTTGGCAGCACTGGAAGTCAGGCTAAGAGCAGTTTGCTGGATTACTTTTTCTTTTGTTTTTCATTTCTGGGAAATAAATGCACATTGATTCATAGGTCTGCAAACAGAAACAACACTCCAAGAACGGATCTCTTCATTTTGAAAGAAAGAAAGAAAGAAAGAAAGTACAGTTCTAGGTGCTAGCAAGTCATCTAAGAAATTATCATAATGCCTTTATCACTTTCTAGCAGCAAATGGGAGAGCTTTTTTGAGCAGTGATTTGGCTTTGGATGAGGGGGCAAACTCAGCCACAAGGTGTGAAATCAATTCTTAATACATTTCCTAGAGAAATAGGCAATTTGCTAAAGGGCACAAAACACTGACTTGTTAAAAAGAGCATTTGAAAAATCCAGAGGGGGATCAATCCTGCCTGGTCTGTGGGCAATGGCATGTAGTACAAGGACATGAGGGAAAAAGAGAAGAGCAGGCAGGCAATATGTTGAAGTAATTTGGTTGTTCTGAGTATAAAGAAACAAAATCTGAAGTTGGCCAAGAATGTGCATTTTGGAAGGTGGTTGGCATGATCATTGTCTTTGTCCTCTGTGAAGGTTGTCTGGAAGTCAAGGCCTACAGAAAGTTCATTAAGTTAGAGGATTGGAAATCACATCAAATGGTTCCAGGAGGGGTTTAGGTTGGATATTAAGAAAAATTTTCTTACTGAAAGACTGATCAAGCGTTGGAACAGACTGCCCAGGGAGGTGGTGGAGTCACCATCCCTGGGGGTGTTCAAAAAATACATGAACATAGCACTTTGGGGCATGGTTTTGTGGGCACGGTCGTGTTGAGCTGTTTCAGACTTGATGATCTTAGAGGTCTTTTCCAACCCTGATGATTCTGTGATTCAGTGGGTTTAGAATTAGAATTAACCAGACTGGAAAAGACCTCTGAGATCATCAAGTCCAACCTATCACCCAACACCATCTAACCAACTAAACCACGGCACCAAGCACCCCATCCAATCTCTTCCTAAGCACCTCCAGTGATGGTGACTCCACCACCTCCCTGGGCAGCCCATTCCAATGGCCAATCACTCCTTCTGTGAAGAACCTCTTCTTAACATCCAGGCTTAACCTCCCCTGGCACAGCTTAAGACTGTGTCCTCTTGTTCTGGTTCTTCCAACAGGATATTCTATTATTCTATGATTTTATGCTGTCCATTTGTGCATCTCTCATCAAGGTCTTACCCCCAAAACTTTTGTTTCAGTGAAAAGGTGCAGAAAACTAGATCTCTATGATTTTTGTTCTGAGAATTCTAATTGTAATTCAAGGATGTCTTTAATATTCTCTCTGAATAATGAAGAGTATTGTGCTCTAATCGTTGCTTGATGGATTACAATCAGCATGTCTAGACAAAGTTCATGTTTATCTCCTAGGAAATCTAGGGAGCAACAATTATTCAACTTGTCCATTTTAAATAAAAGGTTATTTATTTATTTAGCAAGGAATGTTTTGTGAGCTTAAAATCTCACAAGACAGCATCCTCAGATGACAAAAAGATCAATAATACTACGCACTAAATGGCTCTGAGGTATCCCAGAGAGGAAAGAAATCAAGCAATGAGGTAATTAATAGGAAAATGTCTGTCTTTTTTTGGGGGTGGGTTGCATTTAATGCTCTTATCACATGTCCAGAGCATTTAAGAAATTCCAGAGAGCAGAAATATTTCAATATTCCCTGTACTCAGGTATTTATTACACTTATTATCTATCATGCCCTTATACTTTTCTTAGAAGCACAAGGCATGGCCAAGCATAAATGCCAGCTGTATTTTATTGATTGCTCTCCACACAACAACTTGGCTCAGAGGAACAGGAGTCCAGCCTAACGTAATCTAGCAGAAAGTTTATTTCTGAAGTCAGATGGCTTCTTTTGCTGGTTTTGACAAAGAATCAGAAACAAAAGTCCTGGCAGTTACTCATACCTCAGTATCTCATGTACTGGCCATGATTTCACAGTGGTAGTGGTCTCATAAATCCCGTCATAACCTGAATGTGCTTCCCCCTCTTAGAAAGCTGGATCATTAGAATGTGTACAATGGGCATAATTCCTGCTTCCACAGGGTAAAAACATGCCTAAACTTCTTTGCCTCCCCGAACCTGCTCCTATTCTGACAGACCCAAAAAAAACCTTCCAGGCATGCATGAATCACAGAGCAGCTGATGCTGGAATGGACCTCAGGAGTTCATCTGGTCCAACCCACTCGGTCAGGCATGAACAGCTAGGCAATGATGTACACAACTACACCCACCCAAGTTTTGAGTCTCAACACAACTTGGGACTCCACAACTTCTCTGCGCAGCCTGCTCCAGTGTTTGACCACCCTTAACCGCAAAGTGGTTTCTGCTGAAAACTGTGATGGAGTTTCCTGTTGCTTGGGTGGTTTTTTTTTCATTTGTGCCCAGTACCTCTTTTCCTGTCAGTGGGCACCACCAAGAAGTGCCTGTATCCCTCCTCTTAATTTCCTTCCATCAATAATTTGTATAATTTCCCCTAGGCACTTCTCTCTCCAGGCTGAGCAATCTCAGCTGTCTCAATCTAGCCTCATACAAAAGATGCTCCAGTCCTTTAATAAGGGCTGGAGGAGAAAGGCAACAGCTCAGTATTAGTAGTAAAAGAGATGGATGCTGCCTGCATTTATTTGTTTTAAAAGGTTGAAAAATATTTTTCTTTCCATTGATAAGGATTAAAGGAACCAAGTGAAACTCTAATTTCCTCTTCGTGCATGCCACTCTACCAACTTGTTGGAAACAATTGGTAATGGAATAATATAGAATCATAGAATCAACCAGGTGGGAAAAGACCTCAGAGATCATCAAGTCCAACCTATCATCTAATCTCTAACACCTCCTTACAACTAAACCATGGCTTCAAGTGCCACGTCCAATCCTTTTTTGAACACCCCCAGGGATGGGGTCTCCACCACCTCCCTGAGCAGCCCATTCCCACTGGCTCACTCTTTCTGCAAAGAACTTTCTCCTCAGGTATCCCAGAGAGGGACCACAGTCCCACAGTCTCATCTTGCACTCTGCACAGCAATAGAGGTGGAAGTGTTACCCCAATTCTATAACTCTTTTGCAAGGCAATGAGTATTCACCACCAAACAGCAGGGACAGATCTATGGGGTTGTCCTCTTCCCCCTCTCCAAAAGGGGATGCCTTTTGGTAAGATTTGTGACATTGCTATACTGAGTGCTTCCTTGGGAGATCAAGTGAAGGACTGCAGTTGTATTTTAGAGCCACAGAGCTAGTCTGCACTTTAGTGCATTCATCACCAGCAACCTTAAAGAATCCACAGGCTGCATATGAACAAACCAGCTGCTTCTGGTGAGTGCAGCTGCACCTCCAGCAGACAGCTGATGTTGGGTCTAGAGCCATGGCAAATCTCTTACCAAATCTGTTAATCTCCTGCTGAATGTATCCATCACTAGATGCAGCAGGACTGCATTCTGACCAACATTATTTTTTTCCTCTGCCCATGTCTGTGCTTCTCATCAGTGATTAAATGTTTTCAGCAAAACACAAAGAGTGCATTTGTGGGGGGATGCTTTGCCTCTTTTTTTTTTCCTCTCTTTTTTTTTCCCTCTTTTTTTTTTTTTTTTTTTTTTTCCCCAGTAGATCTGAATCACTTTAGCTGTATTTTTGGCAAACTTCATTCACTTCATCTTCTTGGCATTTCATTATATTTTATGATCACAAAGTCAACTCTCCAGCAACAAAGCGAAACACGACTCTTTGAAATAAATGCTGTCATTAACAAGCCATGCCAGGCACAGTGACAGATTTGCAGCTGTAATGAATAACGTTCCCCACAAAGTTCTCCTGTCTGATAGAAAAGCTGTGACATTACTGCAGGCAACAGTGTGGGGAAACTAAGAGATTGATTGATGCAAGTAGATAATTGAAACCTCAGTACTGTCACATGAATGTCAACCTAACAACCAAGTTACTAGTCTACGACAACATTTATCATGCAACAACCTCTCCGTGAATAGGAGACACACACACAGAAAACATGGAATGTTTCTTCTGGAACATGAGTTCCTTGCTGATAATTTAGCCTAACTAAGTGATAGTTTAAGTCTCAGCCTCCAAAACAACAATTAGTTCAGTTACTTTTGATATCCTATCTTCCTGGATTCGGTTCAAAGCTGTTGGCAAAAGCCAAGAGTGCTTAATGGGAGATAGAGATGAGCAGTAGTGGATCTTTGACACGGTGAGAGCAGCATTGTCATGTCTGAGTGCCTAAGTTTAGATGCAACAAGGTTGGTGAGGGGCTTGGAACACAAGCCCTATGAGGAGAGACTGAGGGAGCTGGGCTTGCTTAGCCTGGAGAGGAGGAGACTCAGGGGTGACCTTATTGCTCTCTACAACTACCTGAAGTGAGGTTGTAGACAGGCAGAGGTTGGTCTCTTCTCCCAGGCAATCAGCAGAGGACACAGTCTCAGGCTGCACCAGGGGAGGTTTAGGCTGGAGGTTAGGAGGAAGTTTTACACAGACAGAGTGATTGGCCATTGGAATGTGCTGCCCAAGGAGGTGGTGGAGTCACCATCACTGGAGGTGTTCAGGAGGAGACTTGATAGGGTGCTTGGTTGCATAGTTTAGTTGATTAGATGGTGTTGGATGCTAGGTTGGACACGGTGATCTTGAAGGCCTCTTCCAACCTGGTCTATTCTATTCTATTCTATTCTATTCTATTCTATTCTATTCTATTCTATTCTATTCTATTCTATTCTATTCTATTCTATTCTATTCTATTCTATTCTACTGTACTCTACTCTACTCTATTCTATTCATATTTATTCCTGCCTGGGTAAGTGACTGACTTTCAGAGGTTCTGGGGTTCTCAAAGTTATGACTAAGTAAGACCTATGCAAAAATGCTAATGGAAGGCATCTAAATGATTGCATGATGGCTTTATTATTTATTTCATAGAATCACAGAATCAATAAGGTTGAAAAAGACCTCAAAGATCATCAAGTCCAACCTGTCACCCAAGCCCTCATGACTACTAAACCATGGCACCAAGTGCCACGTCCAATCCCTTTTTGAACACCTCTAGGGACAGTGACTCAACCACCTACATTTCAATGTACTTTAGCTCACACTTAGATTTGGTGTCATAACCAAAAGAATTAACTTAGATTCTAGGATCATATTGGATCCCCTCCCTAAAAAATATTTCAAACAGCTTTCATTATTGTCTCCCTTTGAAGCTCACAAGAGAGATTTGCTCATTTAAGGTGGTTTTTCTTCTTTCAAAGCTATTATTACAGGCTGCTTTTATTGTATTTGGTGCCATGATCTAGTTGTTTGGGTGGGTTGGATTGGTTGATAGGTTGGACGTGATGATCTTGAAGGTCTCTTCCCACCTGGTTTATTGTATTGTGTTGTATTGTATGGTGTAAAACAGATCCATGTGCAACCACTTAGTTCAGTGGAATCACACAGGCTTACCCCATTGAAGAGTAATTTAAATGTCTATCTCATCTGAACAGATAACTGATGAATAATGAAATGAGGTTCGCATGTGGCATCGGTAAATTATCACTTAGCAAAAGATTTAACGTGGGAAAAGTCCCTGACAGAAATTCCAGGTAAAGAGGACTGAAACTATATATGTAAATCAGAAATAGATTTTGAAACCAACCCCCAACATTCCATTTCTTTCTTCTTCTTTTTTTTTCTTTTCTGACACATTTACAGCAAATCTGTTAGTTAATACTAAGGAAAAAGGAAATAAACTCCCAAACTCTTATGTTGTAGGTTTTTTTAGCAGAAACTAAATTCATATATATATATATATATATATATATAGGTATATATATTGGGGTGTATATATATAGGGGTATATATATAGGAGTATAATTGCCCTAATAAATGTGGCATGAAATAATGCTCCAGACCAGTTGTAGAGATTTTACCCAGCTACTGATGCTAAGTGTAATACATTTAACCCTTTTTTCATGATTCTATCATTCATTTGCTCTTCTAAATACAGCTCTGACAGCAACAGCCCATAAAATGGGTTAAACTGTCAGCCACAGCTGAGAATGTGGCCTGTCTCTTTCTCTTTTTGTCTCTTACTGATTCTCTCTCTAGACCTATCTTTCCCCAAGTTTCCCCCAGGCTTTTTTCAATCTCCTTAAGTTTGGTGTGGTGGGTGGTTTGTTTTTTTCTTACTCTTCTCTCTACGAGCTTTGTTTCAACTGCTCCAACAATCAATGGAGTGATTCCTGCAGTTCTTTAGCATCCATCATGTTCTCTGAAGTAGCTTTGGTTGACTTCACCAGGGGGAAGTGGAATTTTGCCTGTGGTTATTCACTTTTTCTTACACCTCTTTTCCATTTCATTTCATTTCATTTCATTGACTGGAGATTTGATTCAATTTCTTTTATTATGTTTTTCCCCCCTGCTCTGGCCTGGTTTCTTTCATTCCTGCAATCCTTTTCTGCTGCCTTTTTCCTTTGTTGTTTCTCTGTCTCCTTTCTCTCCTACCGGCAGAGTAAGAGAAGAGTGGCGAAGTAGGAAGTAGCCCTTCACCTGGGTAGGACCTCTAGCAGACAGAAGCAAATACTGCCTGGACTCAGGGAAGAATTAAGAGTCATAGAGAAATTTCAATGAAAATTCTTACTTCCAAACTTTAAGAGCATATCAACCACTAAAATAGTCAATATAATATTCAGCATGCTTGGCTTTTTAAGGATTCTTTCACTTCTTTACTTATTTTTGCTCACTCTCTTATATTACAAGCAGAGAGTTGCATCTATATTCATTTTAAGTGCTATTAGATTTCACTTCACTCAGTAAATTTTTAGTTCACACTCAGCTAAAAATTTTGCCAACTTAAAGCCATTTTCAGTATTAAGAAACTAAATTTAAAGGTGAGAATTGAAATTGAAGATTAAGTTTCCCCTTTTTTACCAAATATTCATTGTTATTGAAATTGTTATTTATGTTATTCATTCATATGCTACAAATTTTGCCAACTGAAATCCACTTTCAATATTAAGACACTAAATTTAGAGGTAAGAATTTAAATAGAAGATTAAAAGTTTCCCTTTTTTTAACCAAATATTCATTGTTATTTAAATTGTTGTTTATGTTATTCATTCATATGCTGATTAATCTTTCTGAAGTTTCTGTATGTCACTAAAGTGCCAGAAATCTGTCTTCATGAGCAATCTCTTCAAGTTAACTCAGATTCGATCTTACAACAGAATGAAGGTACTGCTGCAGGGCTCAGTCTCAGCTGGCTTTGATGCTTCACTGAACACAGCTCCCAGCTCCCTGTCTGGTCCTATTCTGCAGCTACAAATCTGCAGGTGAAGCAGGAACCATCCTCCTGGGGCCACCAGCTCTCAGCCTTCACCATCATTGGAGTTTCTCTTTCTCAACCCCGTAAGAACAGACTGTCTTAGCCTCCTGCAGTGCAGCTGCAGGGGATTCAGATTCTAGAAGCCACAGGGCCTCAGAGAAGATCAGGCTGCTCTCTTTCTTGTCATCTCTGATACTGCCCGGTGTGGTGGCCTTCTCCCACAGCTTGTTTAGGTGGTTGCAGAGATCCTCCACCAGCAGGACTCAGTCACAGGGTGAGTAAAATAGACAGCAACAGCTGAAATAAAACAGGAAACACTACATGTTTTTCTCATCAGAGGCTAAAAAATTCCCTTTGAATTCTCCCCTAGAGAGACTCCTTATATGGACCCACAGGGTGTGCTGTGGAATATCCTAATCCTGTGAGTGTACTTTAATTCATCATTTTCTATGCAAAACAGTTTCCAAATAGCTACAACACACCAGACTAAAAGCATGATTGGTAGACCATCCCTTTAAATGGGATACTGCAAGTGAAAAAGTGTAAATCTACACAACTGCTATGAGACAACAGGCAGCCTATAGTTAAAAGTGTTATATATGAATGTACAGTGCTGTAGTCATTAGAAGAGCTCATTTCAAAATGTGTTCCTATCAAAGAAGCACACTAAAAAATGATGAGAGTAGGAGTCTCTCCTCTTTGCCTTCTTGCAAAGAGGTTGGTTTGACCTTAGTTTTTGTATTCCCCTTACATCTCAAGTGATTACCCAAATCTTCCACCATCTGCTCATTGCTAGCCCTCAAATGGATAAAAAGCACCTGGCATTCCTAGAAGTAAACCGTAAAATGACAAATGCCATAAGAGATGAAAAGCTCCTTTGTGAGAATTCCCATGTTATACACCAAGCAAAGGAACACAATAAGTAAATAAATAAATAAATAAATAAATAACTCTGCCAGAAATTAACTCTTAATGCCATTAAAGTAATGAGGCATAAGGTCAAAAGGAAAGGAAACAGGATTCTAAATGAGTATTTTCCCTATGATGATGGAACCACTGCTGAGACCCCTAATCCCTTCATGCTGACAGACCCATTATCTGCAATTATTCTTTATTCAAGTGTAAACCACCATTAGGCATGGAGCTGTTGCTACTGCAAGAGAAATGTTCAGAACCCCTGTACTGTAAGAAGCAGTCAACTTCACCAAGCTGCTTTCCTAGAAATTGAAATGAAACATTTGAAGCCTCTGCTTGAATCACCAATTTGTACCAGGGGTTAAAGTCAGTTTATCTGTATCATCTTTATCTATCTATATCATCAGAATAGAATAGAATAGAATAGAATAGAATAGAATAGAATAGAATAGAATAGGCTACAGGCTATGCTACAGGCTGGGGTCAGAGTGGCTGGAGAGTGGCCAGGCAGAGAGGGACCTGGGGGTGCTGGTTGATTGTAGGCTGAACATGAGCCTGCAGTGTGCCCAGGCAGCCAGGAAGGCCATCTGGCTTGCATCAGGAACAGTGTGGCCAGCAGGAGCAGGGAGGTCATTGTGCCCCTGTACACTGCACTGGTTAGGCCACACCTTGAGTACTGTGTCCAGTTCTGGGGCCCTCAGTTTAGGAAGGATGTTGACTTGCTGGAACGTGTCCAGAGAAGGGCAACAAAGCTGGTGAGGGGTTTGGAACACAAGCCCTATGAGGAAAGGCTGAGGGAGCTGGGGTTGCTTAGCCTGGAGAAGAGGAGACTGAGGGGTGACCTTATTGCTCTCTACAACTACCTGAAGGGAGGTTGTAGCCAGGCAGAGGTTGGCCTCTTCTCCCAGGCATCCAGCACCAGAACAAGAGGACACAGTCTCAGGCTGCGCCAGGGCAGGTTTAGGCTGGATGTTAGGAAGAAGTTCTACACGGAGAGAGTGATTGCCCATTGGAATGGGCTACCCGTGGAGGTGGTGGAGTCACCTTCACTGGAGGTGTTCAGGAGAAGACTTGATGGGGTGCTTGGCTGTATGGTCTAGTTGTTGGGTGGGTTGGATTGTTTGATGGGTTGGACGCAATGATCTTGAAGGTCTCTTCCAACCTGGTGTATTGTATTGTATTATTGTATTGTATTGTATTGTATTGTATTGTATTGTATTGTATAGAATAGAATAGAATAGAATAGAATAGAATAGAATAGAATAGAATAGAATAGAATGGAATGGAATGGAATGGAGTGGAATGGAATGGAATGGAATGGAATGGAATGGAATGGAATGGAATGGAATGGAATGGAATGGAATGGAATGGAATAGAAAGAATAGGAGTGGAGTAGAGTAGAGTAGAGTAGAGTAGAGTAGAGTAGAGTAGAGTAGAGTAGAGTAGAGTAGAGTAGAGTAGAGCAGAGCAGAGTAGAATAGAGTAGAGCAGAATAGAATAGAATAGAATAGAATAGAATAGAATAGAATAGAATAGAATAGAATAGAATAGAATAGACCAGACCAGACCAGGTTGGAAGAGACCTTCAAGATCATCGCGTCCAACCTATCAACCAATCCAACCCACCTAAACAACTAAACCATGGCACCAAGCACCCCATCAAGTCTCCCCCTGAACACCTCCAATGATGGTGACTCCACCACCTCCCCAGGCAGCCCAATCCAATGGGCAATCACTCTCTCTGTATAGAACTTCTTCCTAACATCCAGCCTAAACCTCCCCTGGTGCAGCCTGAGACTGTGTCCTCTTGTTCTGGTGCTGATTGCCTGGGAGAAGAGACCAACATCTGCCTGTCTACATCTATATGTCCACCTATATATCTACCTCCATATCTATAGCTAATCTATATGTATATCCTGACTGCCCAGGGAGGTGGTGGAGCCACCATCACTGGAAGTGTTTAAAAAGAGACTGGATGAGGCACTTAGTGCCATGGTTTAATTGATTAGATGGTGTTGGGTGATGGGTTGGACTTGATGATCTCAAAGGTCTTTTCCAACTTGGTTAATTCTGTATTCTGTATCTATATCCATGTATGTGTATAACATATCTTGTGTGGCCTCACATGAAACTCACTTCTGAAAAGCAGTAAGCAAAAATGGATGCTGTGTTTTATAGTAGGCTTACTGCTTTGAAGAGTTTTCTGTTGAGGAGAGCTGGTCTTGTCTGCTTCCATCTCCTGCAGAGAGAAGAAGCAATTTCAGGCTGTACCATAGAGTGAAAGAAAGCCTTCTTCAAACTTTCAGTGATCTCATTAATTTCCAGCCCTGTCCTTAAAAACATTATTAGCTAAAAATTGTTTTAAATCAAGGGGTATAATCTATGTGGAATTCACTGACACTTCAGTGCAAAATGGTTTACAAATGCTCACAGGAAGATAAAGAAAGTATAAAAGCCATTCCAGTGTAGAATTATTACCAAAATTAAGCATATATAGAATTATTAGTCACTATTAACAAAAATCATATGCTCTCCAAAGTGTAAAATAGACATAGGAAGAGAAAGAAGCATAAACATTGTCAGAAAAAAAAACCCACATTTAGCTTACATTTAGCTTCTGATCTCCTGATGAGTCCTCTGCCCTGTTTTTAATATTTCCCAAGTCTGTCACAGCAACCTTATTGCATTTTAAAATCTGCATCCAAATCCCATAATAACCTGCTAGATACAGACTTCCTCTCTGATACCGGGGAGGTCTTGTCTGAGCAAAAGCCCAGCTCATATCATGACCATTGTGTAAAGACATATTGCATCAAATTTAATGCAGGTACAAAGGATAATAAGCAACTCTGGAAAAGTAATAAACTCAAGAAGGAAGGTTACCATTTACCCTCTTCAAAATTCCACCTTTAGGACACAAATTTTTAACTTTACAATCTAAAGACACAGTCTTTACCTAATTCCACCCTTACTGGGAAGGGTGAGGATGCCAACAGTGATGCCACATCCAAACCCTTGTTTCCTGTGCCTTGCAGTGGTAGCACCAGCAGCAAAACCCCTTTCAGTCACCACAAAGCATTGAGGTACCACAGTAAGGAGAATGTCAGTCACGTGCATGCACACACAGCTTGTCCCTGGGGCAGAGGTGGTGTAAAGATGCTGTGGGCTTCATGCAGATGATGTCTCTAAAGAGTGGTGTAAATTACCTACGTTGAGAACTCTCACCCAAGAACTTCTAACACAGTCATACACAGGCATGTTTTCACTAACTCGGCAGAAACTCCATCAAAGAGTCCAAGCCACCTAATTTCCTCTGTCAGATCCAAACACATTGGAGGCATTAAAGAACTTGAATGAAACAAGAACAATTTAACAGGGAAAGCAACATGCTTGCTTCTAATCATACTTCAAAAAAACCCCTGAGTTTTGTGGAACTGCTTCCAAAAAGCTCTGTTCTGAACTGACACTAATCAGGAAGGATTTCAACAGGGATTTCAATCTAAGTTTAGCAGAGTTAAAGTAAACTAGACCTGGGGGCTTGTACTGAAGAGCATCAGGCAGCCTGAACAGACTGAATCCGTTTCTTCTGTCACAAACATACTCTCGAGGTAAAAAAAGGAGATGAAAAAACCAAGGGGAATTAGGCATCTTAATATTTTTATATGTCTCAGCCTTTCTCTGGAATATATATCCCTGAGTGTGACAGAGACATTTGGGCTTAAAGTGCATCGCACAATTATTAATGTCACCTACTTAAACTTCTTCATCATGCAAGGGTAATGGACGGTGGAAATAAGCTATCGTCATAGCATTCGGTGTGCTGGCTGGAAAATACCTACAAACACTGTGCTAAACACGATTTCTATTTAATTGCTGCAGATCTGAATCCCTCACAATCATCTCCCAAACACCTTTGCTGCTGAGCAAATTGCTTGTACTGTCTCCTCACTGGAAGAAAGGCTATTGCTGTAGTGGCCACGCTGACATATCATTTTGAAGGGAAATAGCCTGTGCAGCAGGTGCACTTTGGATTGCTCAGTTTCATATTTTTTTCTTACACTTTTCAGACAATCAAAGGCATTGCTGGGTGTGCTAAATGTAAATCATTCACATAAAGGAATAGGAAATCCAGGCCTTTGGGGGATAATATGATATGATTTCACAACTCTTCAAGCAACGTCTAAAAGGTCAAGCAAGTGTGAAAATGGTAAAGGTAACTCAGCAGCAATAGGAGCAACAGCAGTAGCCAAGTGGGAAAAGCAGCAAAAAGAGATGGAACTGGGTAATTTATACAGTAGATGTAACTTCTGATGGATTAACTGACTAATTTATATGTGCATCTCTCTGCACATTTAGAGGAATCTTTCTGGGAACTTCAATATTCTTATTTAATAGTTTCTGAAATACTTTTAAAGTCATTTTCCATGCTGCTCCTTGCACGTTTCCCTGCCAGTTACACAGCTAAACTGCACTGTGTTCTAGCCTTTAGCAGGTTTCTGTACTGCAGTGGGCAATACAGCAAGATACAGTTTTATGCTGAGGGATTATGCTGTGAAAACACGATGTAATATTTCATTGATTTATAACCGAATTGTTTCTAGCAGGATTGCTATGCCTTGTTGCCCAGGTGCCCTGTGGTTGGGTTTTGGACCTTGCAGGCTGTGTCTTCACCCAAGGAATGATTGGAGAGATTCCAGGGATACCCTGATGAGGTCATCACAGCAGTGTTTGTAACACAGGGAGTGAACAGACAGAACAAAACCAGAGCAATGACAGGTTTGATGACAAATAAGCGTGTAGCTTTCATATATATACATCCTTCTTCAAGTCTTTCCTCTTTCCCCTCACCCCTTTCATTCACCATCACCACTTGGATATTTCCCTATCAATCAAACCCTCTGTATTGGCTGTATTGTAGTGACTTTCATTTTTTTTTTCTTGTAGTATGGCTTCATCTTCCATCCTAAGAAATGGTCATGTTAAACCATGTCACTGCTGTTAGATTTGTCTCAAACATATTGCAGGAAAGAAGAGAACACAAACTCATATTTCAAGGACTTAATATTTCATTGGTTTTACTCTGATGGTGTAAAGTGGGGATGTTAAGATCTTAGGAAGCTGATTGCTCAGTATTATTTGCACATATATGATTTATAGTACCTTCTTATATCCACTCTGCTTTTATTACCAGTCATCCTCAGACAATAGCTTTTCCAACTGCTCTGCAGAACATCTGGTTGTTTTCTGCAACACAGTCAGCTGCAGAAGCTGAGGGATCAAACTTGAGTAAGGTATTTTCTGAATTAGGCAACACTGAAGTAGATGCTGTTCCAAAGCAAGTTAGAGGCTACTGCAGATGCTAAATATGAGGGAAAGGGTGTATTTAGTGTGTTATAAGAGCTGAGTGAACTGAGTGAGGCCCTAAATAATTTCTGTTGCACAGTAAACAAAAAAAATTAGTAGCTGGCCTTCCCTGTCCAGGGGCTTTATTGCCTAGAAGCACTTGAGCTCAGGGGGGCTGCAGGCACAGCTCTCCCATCAGCAGCTCTCTCAGCAGCAGCTGCCACATGCCAGACACTGCAGGAGTTGCCAAACTTCAGCTTTGCCTTCAGCTACTCCTTACCTCATCTGTGTACCTTGCCATAGCCCCAGGCTCTGGAAGAACAGTATGCTGCAAGCATCCTGCTTTCAAACATCCTCTGTCTCAGCCCATCTATGAGGCTATGGGGAACTTCCACAGCCTGTGCTGCCACATCAGGGCAGTGAACCTAGGGTGAAGTATTACCCTTCTTTCTTGGGAAAATCACAAAACTTATGAAATTAAGAAACTTCTTTCAGCCAGTGGCTCAGAATGCCTGCCAGCAATAAAAATGGGGGAAGCAACTGTCTGCCAGTAACCAAACAGAGCTGTTCCTGAACAGCTGGCAACTGCTTCTTTCCCAAAGATGAAAAAGCAGAATGTGAAATTCCAAACATTTTGCAAGAGAAAAGGAAAATCATGTTGTACCACTGTTGTATTTCAGGGGACTGCCCTGATACTGACCACTCTGGACACACTCAGCAATCTTAATGTCCTTCTTGCCCCTCAATTTAAGAAGGACATTGAGACTCTTGAAAATGTCCAAAGGGCAACGAGGCTGGGGAGAGGTCTGTAGCACAAGCCCTGTGAGGAGAGGCTGAAGGAGCTGGGATTGTTTAGCCTGGAGAAGAGGAGGCTCAGGAGAGACCTCATTGCTCTCTACAACTGCCTGAAGGGAGGTTGTAGCCAGGAGGGGGTTGATCTCTTCTCCCAGGCAACCAGCACCAGAACAAGAGGACACAGTCTCAAGCTGTGCCAGGGGAAGTTTAGGCTGGAGGTGAGGAGAAAGTTCTTCCCAGAGAGAAGCCATTAGAATGTGCTGCCCAGGGAGGTGGTGGAGTCACCGTCCCTGGAGGTGTTCAAGAGGGGATTGGACGTGGCACTTGGTGCCAAGGTCTAGTAGTCATGAGGTGTTGAGTGACAGGTTGGACTTGGTGATCTTTGAGGTCTTTTCCAACCTTGCTGATTCTATGATTCTGGCAGCCTTCATACTCTGGGTCCTTATCCAGCTTCAATTTCATTCTATATTTTAGCAATGCAGCTTAGAGAGAGGACACTAAAAGCTACAAATCTTGTACAACAGCACAAAGAAGGGTACAATTATGTGAGCTAAATGCTGCTTGGCTAGTGGCTGACTGACTGATACTCATCACCCACCTAGGAGCTGATAGCTTCTTTGAAGGAATACACAGTCAGTCAATTTATCTGGCACCTTGTTTCATTCCCTTTCTCCTCTTTAGCCTCTGTTGTTTCCACTAGCTAAAGGAATGGAAGTTGCAACACAGCTATTTAATGCCTAGAGCAAAAAGTGGGTAGAAAAAAAAATCATCTAAACTTTTTATTCATTCCCTTTTTCCCCAGAGGCAATGAGGAAGAAGGGATTTCCTGCAAGCCCTGCAGGGACACCTTTTGAACCAACAGAAGCAGAGATGCAAAATCTTAGTCAGCTGATGGTCTGTAGGGAGAAAAATTACCCTCTCCTCTTAGAAAGCATGGAAATCCTACTACTTCTTAAACAGCTCATCTGGAGCAATCTTTTAAGAGAATATTACATCCTGAGCTTTTACTTTCTGAAATTCTTCCAGGGCACTTCATTGACTTGGTTCATTCTCCCTTCTTGCAATTCATGCAATGATTGCCATCTAATGCAGAGTAATTTTGTCCTGTCACATGGTTTTTCACGTGGACTTATACTCACAGTTGTTTTATGCAAGAAACTACTGTATTAAATTGCTGGTGTGACACAGATCCTTTCTTGCTAAATGAAGGTCAAGAACAGACTCATTTGTTTTTTACGAAATGATTCTGCTTAACTGTTTTCCCTTTTTGCATTGATTCTGTGCAGGGATTGCAATTACATCACCTTAATGTGGGGTATAGTGCAGTGGATGGCAGAGCCCAGCTTTGCAGGTGTCCTCTGGGTTACTGGGCCTTCCTCAGTGGAACCAGGGCATAGTTCCCTGTTGTATGGTTCAGACACACTAGCCCCATCTTAATATTAAAGAAAGAGAAATCATCACTGCAGTTTCTTACAAGTGATGCAAGCCTCCAGCCCCTCGTTTGCAGGTAGCTGTTTCTCCCCGTGCAGAGCTCAGTCAGTTTTACTCACTAAATAAAACCAGATCCCAAATGTCTAATATTTTATACAAATGGGAAAGGAAGCTTATCTGAAATTCTATAAGGAAAGGAGACCATAGGAGAAAAAGGAGAATCTGAACATGGATTGAAATTGTGTTGGATGGAGAGAAAATGATGCCTATTACATATGCTTGACACTTTTCATGAACTCTGCAGACCAACAATCAAAACCTTTGCAGCAGCCCTTTGAAAAATGCCAGGATCCTTTGTAGATCAGTGTTGCTCATTTACACTTGATAAAAAGTATAGGAAAGGAAAATTGAGATTGTAGATGGCACAGAGAGTTGGTTGGTGGTCCTTTATCAGCTGAAAAGTGAGTCTAAGCTTCTACAACAATTAACTGCTCAATCAAGTGAAACCCCTTTCATGTTGTAAAATCCTTAGAACTGCAAATCCCACTCATAAAATCAGGCAGTAGGAGTGACTGTCCCACAGAGGACTTTAAATACAGCTTTTAATAAATGCTATATCCAAATCACTAAAACCACATGCCATTGTGGTCTCCCCATGGTCTGGTAAAAAGAAATGGTCAAGATCATGAATATTGTAACAGAGATTTATCTTTAAATCTTCACATTCACACTCACTTCCTCTCTCCAAGGACTAACAAACAGTACAATAAATTTCAGTGCTGAAAGCTTTTTTTCTAAGTAAATAAAGCAATAAAGACTGAGCATTCTTACCTCCTCTGAAGTAAAAGTGAAATTTTATAAAGCTAAAGGATTCATGGGTAAGCCACAAAGTTAACACCATTCCGGAAGGGTTTGAAAAGGTCTCCTTTTCTTGTGTTCGACACAGCTCTGATCATAGAATCACAGAATTGTTAGGGTTGGAAGGGACCTCAAGGATCATCTAGTTCCAACCCCTCTGCCATGGGCAGGGACACCTCACACTAGAGCAGGTTGCTCAGAGCCACATCCAGCCTGGCCTTCAAAATCTCCAGGGATGAGGCTTGCTCCACCTCCCTGGGCAACCTGCTCCAGTGTCTCACCACCTTCATGGTGAAGAACTTCTTCCTAATATCCAATCTGAATCGACCCATTTCTAGTTTTTTTCCATTCCCCCTAGTCCTATCACTCCCTGACACCCTAAAAAGTCCCTCCCCAGCTTTCTTGTAGATACTTAAGATACTGCAAGGCCACAATTAGGTCTCCTTGGAGCCTTCTCTTCTCCAGGCTGAACAGCACCAATTCCCTCAGTCTCTCCTCAAAGGAGAGGTGCTCCAGCCCTCTGATCATCCTCATGGCCCTTCTCTGGACATGTTCCAGCACCACCAGATCCTTCCTGTAACATCCTTCTCTCCCAGTTTTGGTACTTGACTCTTGAGACCAGCAATGACAGCTGCGCCAAAAGCTGTGGGGCATGTATCTTTAGGCATGCTCACTAACTCTACCAATGCTTCTTCCCCTGCTGTCCCTCTGCATGCAATCAGAAACCTGAGCACTTGAAACCACATGGCAAGGCTAAGCATGTACCATGGTAAGAAGCTCCCACAGTGGGGCCTGGCATTGCAATATGAAGTAAATAAGCTAAGTTAGAGCTACTGCTGGTCGTGAAGTGCATACAAAATACTGGTTAAAAGCCTGGAGCTATTATGACTTTCATGATACCATTAACTAATTTTAACTAATTTGTATGGAAACTTTTTCTTTGTAATCAGTTTGATTCAGCATGAACACTGCACCACGTTTCAGCTTTCTGGAATCATGATGAATGCACGACCACAATACATTAGTAGAAATGCTTCAGCCTAATGGATGTATAACCCACGAACCAAATATCTTTGAGATATCATGATCTTGGAAAAGTTAAATATTAATGGCACCAAGGGAGCTATTATGATCTAGTTTGCTAAAAAGAGCAGTCAGATTAATCAGATTCAGGGCCATTCTACTGTAAAGAGTGACTTATACTGGAGCTAATGTGATACTCAAACTCCCTTCACATAAAGATAATTTGGAATATTGTGGAGATGTATTGAAGGAGACTTTAGGTATATAAGCATGGTGAGGGTGGTTATATACTTTGTATTTTTAGTTAAAATCACATGTGACAGGAAGATGTAGCCTGAGTATGAGTCATTTACCATTTAATTCAATTACTGTTTTGACTTTTACCTTATTCTTTTTCTTACTGCTTTAAACCATGGCTTGGGAAGTACTTAACATTTTGTCAGTGAGGCAACATTTTTTGAGTACCACTACAGATTAAAAATTCATATAATGCATTTAATAACTGATTTGCAAACAGTCTCAGACAAGCTTTGTGTAAAACCCTCTGCGTTACATCAGCTGTGCAAGAGGCTGATTTCTGGAAAGGGGCTACAAAACCCTTCAATTATAATCAGGTTATGAATGATGTTCTCACTTAATTACAAATCCTGATTAGGGTCTTCTATGCTAGGTTTTCTTTAATGTTAAGATTAAATAATGAGCTCCATAAAAGCTATCCAGTTTGTCTGACCTTTATATAACACTGGGTCAGGTATCAGTGTATTGTAAGTGTGCCACTTATGAGTCTGTTAGCCCAATCCGTGTGTCGACTGCATTTGAATTCCATTAATACATCTGCTGCCAGAACACAGTCTAATAAAATAAGAGATAGGCAGAGGCTGGCCAAAAAAAACAAAAGGGCAATTTTCTCAGCTTTGTGACCTAGAAAAGTATCCTAAGTGGAGGCCACTAAGTTAGGGAATTTTCAGGACATCTAGTCAGAGTCAGAGAGGTTTAAATTTAATAGCAAGTAAGGAAGTGATGCAGAGAATTATAATTATTCATCTATAATATTCTTCTTTATAATTAAAGTCTATTTTTAATCTTCTTAAACTCTTTGGTTTCATTTTAAGAGTCATGAATTTATACATTTTATGAAGTAAAAAAAAAAAAAAAAAAGGTTAATACTGTAATATGACTACAGGAAAAAAAAATATCATTGGGTATTTTGTGAGCATTCACAGAACACTATCAGAGAAAAGAAGCAGTGGGAAAAGGCATATACTCTAGTTGTGTTGTTTTTCCACAACCATTTCAATCATATAGCTTAGAAGGGAAAAAATTAATTTACAAGTCACAGGCAGGTAAGTAACACTGAATCAGAGATCATCTGCTCCAACCTCCCCACCATGGGCAGGGACACCTCTCAATTAATCTAAGATAGAATAGAATAGAATAGAATAGAATAGAATAGAATAGAATAGAATAGAATAGAATAGAATAGAATAGAATAGAATAGAATAGAACAGAACAGAACTTAATTGAATTAACTAGGTTGGAAAAGACCTCAGAGATCATCAAGTCCATCCTAAAAGTCCTCAGAGATCAGAAAGTCCAACCTAGCATCCAACACTATCTAATCAACTAAACCATGGCACCAAGTGCCCCATCCAGTCTCCTCACAAACCCCTCCAGTGTTGGTGACTCCACCACTTCCCTGGGCAGCACATTCCAATGGCCAATCTCTCTTTCTGTGGAGAACTTCTTCCTAACATCCAGCAGCTTGAGACTGTGTCCTCTTGTTCTGGTGCTGCTTGCCTGGGAGAAGAGACCAATCCCCACCTGGCTACAACCTCCCTTCAGGCAGTTGTAGAGAGCAAAATGGTCTCCCCTGAGCATCCTCTTCTCCAGGCTAAGCAACCCCAGCTACCTCAGTCTCTCCTCACAGGGCTGTGCTCCAAACCCCTCTCCATCTTTGTTGCCCTTCTCTGGACACCTTCCAGCAACTCAACATCTTTCTTAAACTGAGGGGCCCAGAACTGGACACAGTACTCAAGGTGGTCTCATCCAACCTGGCCTTGAACAACTCCAGAGAGGAGGCATCCACAATCTCCCTGTTTGATAAATTATTCAGTTTAAATATATTCAGAGTTTTCAACCACAACCAAAAAAATAGAACAATGTTTGTTGATTGGGTTTTTTTTTCTCAGCACTTGGTATTTTAAAGACAAAACCAGCAAATAAGCTCATTCAGTGAAGTGCTATAAGACAGCCATCAAAAGCTTGGTGCTAAAAGAACAGGATTCTCAAGGTCCTATTACATAAAGTGAGATAAACCAAGTAATTCTCTTATTGCACCTAGCAGTAGACAGGAAAATGTTCCAAAACACAAACTGTCAGATAAGGACTTGTGAAAAACATTTATGATAGCAAAACTGGCAGTGGGAAACATAAAACTGTTTTCCCCATTGATTTAATATTGGCTCAAAAATCACTAAAACATGAAAACCTAAAGTGCTTTCATCCTAACAGGCTGTACCAGCCCTTTGCTTAGGCACAGAATATTCACTGTAACAAAACCTTTTATTCCAAGAATATTTGTGGTTGTAAAAGTTTGCAGTGTCTATTACCATTTTAGCCTGTGTTTCTCAAGATTTATTGGCAGATTTTATATCTTAGCAGAGATGTGTGCTGGAAATGTGTTCCTGCTATAAAATTCAGGGGGTGGGGGGAGGGAAAGATCACTATATGAACAGACAGAACACCTGACTGAATAGTAATGCTATTAATGAGTTAACTTTTGACAACTTTATGCACTTTGGAGTCAGTCTTGCTTCAAAATAATTTCTGCATATTCCCTCAGTAACAATTTTACTTCATCAAGGAACTGTGATTCTATCCTGAATAATATTATACCTGGGCAGGTATAATCTGACTTCTCTTGACACTAGTGAGGTTCCTTCTAGGTCTTTCAATACATTTATCCCTCTGAAACCTACAGAAATAAGTAAATCAGTAAAGTAGTTCACTCTGGGCATCTACGTGAAGCAGGAGATTCAGAAGGGACTCTGGGACTGAATCCCACTTTGAATCATAGAATCAATAAGGTTGGAAAAGACCTCAAAGATCATCAAGTCTAACCTGCCACCCAACACTTCATGCCTACTAGACCATGGCACCAAGTGCCACGTCCAATCCCCTCTTGAACACCTCCAGGGACGGTGACTCCACCACCTCCCTGGGCAGGGAGGTGTCCAATGGCATCCTGGCCTGCATCAGCAATAGTGTGGCCAGCAGGAGCAGGGAAGTCATTGTGCCCCTGTACTCAGCAGTAGTTAGGCCACACCTTGAGTCCTGCATCCAGTTCTGGGCCCCTCAGTTTAAGAAGGACATTGAGACTCTTAAACGTGTCCAGAGAAGGGCAACGAGGCTGCGGAGAGGCCTTGAGCACAAGCCCTATGAGGCGAGGCTGAGAGAGCTGGGGTTGCTTAGCCTGGACAGGAGGAGGCTCAGAGGAGACCTTATTGCTGTCTACAACTACCTGAAAGAAGGCTGTAGCCAGGAGGGGATTGGTCTCTTCTCCCAGGCAAGCAGCACCGGAACAAGAGGACACAGTCTCAAGCTGAGCCAGGAGAAGTTAAGGCTCGAGGTGAGAAGACAGTTCTTCACAGAGTTGTTAGCCATTGGAATGTGCTGCCCAGGGAGGTGGTGGAGTTCCCATCCCTGGAGGTGTTCAAGAGGGGATTGGACATGGCACTTGGTGCCATGGTTTAATAGTCAGGTTGGCCTTGATGATCTTTGAGGCCTTTTCCAACCTTATTGATTCTATGGCATTATCCTAACCTCTTAGTTTGAAAGAATAAAGAGATCCCTGAAACTCCAAAGGGGTCAACATTCTCTACGAGTGATCTGATGAAGTAGGTGTTTTACCATGACAAAAACACGGGGTGGGCTTTGAGCACAAACTTAATGAGTTATCTAGACAAACTGGGAAGAACTAAAGGTTAGGGTGTTAAACCTCTGCTATGTTTTTGGAGACTGCAAATAAGATGCAACAGAGCCTTTGCAATTAGCAGTTGCAGTGGCACCAGAATCAAGAACAAAACCAGAAGAATGACTATTTGTTTCAAAACAACCTTGCCTAATCATCCCATGATCGCCCAAAGAATGATGAGACCTTTTAGAAAATCATTAGCAGTGCTGTCTTGGCCAGCACCCTAATTAGACTTTCTGTGAACTTGGGAATTTTGGTAAAGGTGACATTTGCATCAAAGGATTTTCCCTTTAGTTTTTCAATCTACGATCATTTAAAAGGATGCAGATCGTTTATGCTGGCATTAAGAGCTTTCCATTCTTCTTCCTGTTCCAGGTATCACTCATGCAAATTAATTCATACAGCCATTAGAAAGCCCATTAATCTCTCTAATATCCAAGAGCCTAGCAACTTAATCATTTTTGCCTTTTGCTGTGTTACAAGAACTTGCCAGGTTTCGTGCTATTAACCTACAAATGTATATTATTTCAGCAGGGTAAAGCCAGTTCTTCCAAGTGAGGAAGGCAATGGTGACACAGATAAGTCAAATAATTTTTCTTTCTTAAGTTATTGATCTTTAATTCAAGACCTACTGAAGTTCACAGAATCACAGAATCACCAAGGTTGGAAGAGACCTCAAAGATCATCAAGTCCAACCTGTCACCACAGACCTCACGACTAGACCATGGCACCAAGTGCCATGACCTCTTGAACACCTCCAGGGATGGGGACTCCACCACCTCTCTGGGCAGCCCATTCCAATGGCTAACAACTCTCTCAGTGAAGAACTTTCTCCTCACCTCTAGCCTAAACATCCCTTGGCACAGCTTGTGACTGTGTCCTCTTGTTCTGGTTCTGCTTGCCTGGGAGAAGAGACCAACCCCCTCCTGGCTACAACCAGTATAAAGGTTGCAAGGTTTGTTTCTCTTTCTTGCTGTAAATGATGCTTCTGTCACACCTGTCACTCTGATGCAGGTTCTTCATACAAAATAACAGCTTTGTACAAAGAGACTTTACTTTTAAAAATACATCCCTGGCATTAGAAGAGAATAGAAATAAATTTTCGTCTTCATATGTTTTGATGGAAATCAATTGTTGTTTTGATGAGGATTATCGGGGGAGGGGGAAATACAAATCTATTAGACAACCAGAAAGAAAAGCTGGACACAGAAATCCTCAGAAAAAAAAAATTCAAAGAGGTTTGTCAGAATAGAATAGAATAGAATAGAATAGAATAGAATAGAATAGAATAGAATAGAATAGAATAGAATAGAATAGACCACGTTGGAAGAGATCTTCAAGATCATCAAATCCAACAACCCACCATCTAATCACTAAACCATGCAACCAAGCACCACATCAATTCTCCTCCTAAACATCCCCAATGATGGCAACTCCACCGTCTCCCTGGGCAGCCAATTACAATGGCAAATCACTCTCTCTATGAAGAATTTCTTCCTAACACCCAGCCTAAACCTCCCCTGGCACAGCTTGAGATTGTGTCCTCTTGTTCTGGTGCTGGTTGCCTGGGAGAAGAGACCAGCCCCCGCCTGTCTACAACCTCCCTTCAGGTAGTTGGGGACAGCAGTAAGGTCACCCCTGAGTCTCCTCCAGGCTAAGCAACCCCAGCTGCCTCAGCCTCTCCTCATAGGGCTTGTGCTCCAAACCCCTCACTAACTTTGTTGCCCTCCTCTGGACATGTTCCAGTAAGTCAACATCTTTCCTAAACTGAGGGGCCCAGAACTGGACACAGTCCTCAAGGTGTGGCCTTACCAGTGCAGTGTACAGGGACAGAATGACCTCCCTGCTCCTGCTGGCCACAGATTTCTTCCCTGCTTTGTCTTTGTCTAACACTTTAATAAGACTCCATGTATGGAGTCTTGATTTCATAATGCTATTGAAGTTTTTCTTGAGTACAGAGAAAAGCATTACCTGAAACACATGATGATATAATGGATGCCACATACATTAACTACTGATATACTGCTTCAGTATAAAGCAATATGAGCTTGAATTAACTACCTCTATTTTTCATAAGAAGACTCATTTAAAACTGTCCCTGGAGGTGTTCAAGAGATTGGATGTGGCACTTGGTGCCATGGTCTAGCAGTCATGAGGTCTTGGGTGACAGGTTGGATTTGATGATCTTTGAGGTCTTGTCCAACCTTGGTGATGCTATGATTATTCCCCCTCCCCTTAGTAGGTTTCTTAGTAGATTGTTTCTCAATAATGTCTATATAAAAAGTATAGAAAAGACATTTAATATGATGATAAACCGTCTGCCACTAATCCACAGGCAACCTGCTGCTTCTGTCTTTTGGGCTGCTTAACAAGGCTATTGAACCCCTCTGATTTACAGGAGGATCTTGGCTCAATAGATCCAGACATGACAATTTAACACAAAAAGAGTGAGTGATTCACACCACTACAGGGCATCCCACTCAAATCAAGTATCAGGAAGGTGGCTGAATGTATCATTGTCTTAGGTATAATAAACCCAAGATGGTGATCAAAGTTTACTTTGAAGTCATGAAGTTATAGCATCTAAAACACACTAAGAATGAATATTTGCCTTTTTCACACTGCCTTTGCCGATATGATATTCCTGCATGAATGGAGTGGGGGTATTTTATTCACAGTGACACTAGAATCACTAACAGTACATGGCAGACAATGGTAGAGCCTGCAAAAACAGCAGGTCAAATAATTTCATGTAGATTATTGTCTTTTTTTTCCCCTCTTTTTTTTGGTGGGGGGGTTTGGGAGGGGGAGTAGAGTGGGGGAGCACAGTGTCCTGTATAATTCCATTATTGACATATTGGAATGCTTATCCTCAAAACCTTCATCTTTGCTCTTATGCTTTACCTACATTGCCCCCTCTCAAGAGAGATAAGCACACATCCTCAATCATCTGGCAGCTTGAAGAGTGGAGAGGGAGAGGCATAGCAATTTGCCAGGGGTCAAAGAGGATACCTGTAGTGGAGCAAAGAACCATATCCAGGTCTCCTTGGAGCCAGATTAATGAGGTGGACATTGGACTAGACACCCTCTCTACAGATTATCCATATTCTATGGAGAAGTTTCAGGTGACATATTTTCGGTGCCAGAATCGTTCTAGCATGAAAAATACAAAATCATTCAGCATCAGCAGTCTTGCTGGGATGCTTAATAACAACACAAAGAGGTATGAGATAAAATGGGTACTTATACATATTTATATAGCTATGCATACATACATATACACACACACACTGGGAAGATAAAGATGCACTCATTCAAAGAAAACAGAGTTAAATAGAGATGCAACTAACACTTTTAAGACATTAATCCAAATAAAGGTAAAATAAGATTCAGCCCCCATAGTATCAGGCTGGGAAATACTAATAAGTTCCATGAATACAATGTTGACTTAAATCTGTACATAACCTGAATGAAAAAGGAATGCTTGGGTTTTGTGGTTGTTAACGACCAGTGAATTCATTTATTCCTCTGAGTGAAATCTCTCTTAATCCAGTAGCGTAAAAAGAAAATAAACGAGTGGATTCTGAGCTGCAGAGTCTATCAGGCTTTCAATGGGCAATTTCTTCCTCACCTCCCAACCACTATAAAAAGTTTTATGGCGTAGTTGATGTAACTGGATGTGGCTGAGACATTTTGATTAACAGTAATTCAAATGCTTTTATCTTGTTCTGCATAACACAGGTAAAATTCTCTCTCTAGTAAAGGTCTCCCATGAAATGTTGCCTAAACCATTGTCAGTGTTGTGTCTGATTACATAAATGGGGAATGGTGTTTAAGCTTTCTTTTCCAAATGATCCTAAGACTGCAGCGAGGTTGCTAGCTAAGAACTCTAGGTTAGAATCATAAAATCATAGGGTTAGGGTTGGAAGGGACCTCAAGGATCATCTAGTTCCAACCCCCCTGCCATGGGCAGGGACACCTCACACTAGATCAAGTTGCTCAGAGCTGCATCTAGCCTGGCCTTAGGAACCTCCAGGGAGGGAGCTTCTACCACCTCCCTGGGTAACCTGTTTCAGTGTCTCACTTTAATTATAGTCCAAAAATCTTATGCAGAATGCCTTGAGAAACTGACAAAGAGGAAGACATCTGATTTCTTTGGGCTGTAGATCTAGGTCAGGATCTGAACACAAGCACTGATTCCACTCCACTGCTGGTGGTTGTTTACTGTTGGCAGTTTCCACACATGTTAACATATATTGCTGCATTTTTTATCACCCATAGAAATTCCTGTGTCATGACTCTGAAGAAACTAGGGCTGAATGTTAACTTCTCGTGTTGTCACCATGGCACCAACATTAAGCCCTTAAGATACACAGAGAAACAAAAGGAAAAGTCGAACTTTCTCATCAGCTTTTTGGTTGGTTTTTTTTTTTCTTCCCCTGGAACAATTCAAGAGAGAAAAATGCCACCACAGTTAATAGTGTAAAGTCTCTGAGTGGCCTGAAGCAAAAGCACCTGTCAAAACTGCAATCACAAAAAGAAGGGGTCACCAGAAGGACAAATGCTGTATATAATTGTATAGCAGCTCTCGGAAAATCAGGCTCAAATGTGTTGTAATTTCGCTATTATACAAATAAATCCAAGGATTATTTGTGGAATTGAAAATCATTACACAGTAGGCAAGCTACACTATTGAGTGCCCAGCTGTAGTATTAAATTTGTGATTAAACTTGAGTAAAAGGGGGAGGGAAAAAAATCCCAACACCACGTTCATGGAATTTTAAACTTCCATGGCAAGGAATTAAACTGTTTTCTCACATTTTCATGCCAACATATCTAACAGATTTACTGCCCTCTATTGTGAAAGTAGAAAGACCAGAAAATGCACTTTCAGTACAACACAATACACTTCAGAAGAATCTTGAACAGAAAGCTTTCCTCCACACAAATTTCAAATTGCACCTTGACTGCTTGTGGATAAAGGTCTTTACTGAAAGGAAAATGTTGGTTTATCAGAGCACTGGAAGGAAGCAGTCATTACATTTTCTTCCCTCAGCCAGGACTCAGCACTTGACACAAATGGCACCAGCAGTCTCATCCTGTTCCCCTTTCATACTGATCAGGATCAGTAAGATAAGATATATATAGATACAGATATATAGATACATATAGATGGTATAGATAATATGAATATAGAGATAGATACAGATATACAGATGGATAGATAGATAGATAGATAGATAGATAGATAGATAGATAGATAGATAGATATAGATAATATAGATAATATAGATGTATTTCCAGAGGGATGTGAAGTGTGAATCCTTGCTATAGCTGGGTTCAGACACAGCCTACCTACTAGCTTCTTCCAGATAATTTGATAGATGCCAGGCTTGAACATCAGGAACTGAGGTTTTCCTGGGACAGCCTTGAGAGAGGACCCAACTAATTTTCTATGATAACAATGAGAGCTTTTTCTAATATTCCATTACTTTATATTCACAACCTTCAATTGCTCCTTTTCACTACATCCTTTCTTTGCCTAGCTGCTCTTACATTATTTTTCTCCCCTCTGATATGAGATAAAATAATTTCATTCTTGCATCATGCAAACTCTCTGCATAGCATATTTAGTTCAAGATGTTCTTGTTACCAGGAACTCTTGAAAGCTTTTTTGTCCCTAATTGATTTATGTATTTCCTGTCAAAATGCCTTCTTACATAGATGATGCATGGAGTAAATTTCTGTGCACAACAGTTGGTAAGATGAAATAACTGACTGTTCTTGCAGTTCCCTGCTTCAATCTGAAAGTCCAGCAGAAAATCTATTACTGGATTTTTCAGTAGAAGGTATCATAGAATAATAGAATCAACAAGGTTGGAAAAGACCTCAAAGATCATCAAGTCCAACCTGTCACCCAACACTTCATGCCTACTAGACCATGGCACCAAGTGTCACGTCCAATCCTCTCTTTAACACCTTCAGGGACAGTGACTCCACCACCTCCCTGGGCAGCACATTCTAATGGCTAACAACTCTCTCTATGAAGAACTTTCTCCTCACCTTGAACCTAAACCTCCCCTGGCACAGCTTGAGACTGTGTCCTCTTGTTCTGGTGCTGGTTGCCTGGGAGAAGAGACCAACCCCCTCCTGGCTACAACCACCCTTCAGGTAGTTGTACACAGCAATAAGGTCTCCCCTGAGCTAAACAGCCCCAGCTTCCTCATCCTCTCCTCATAGGGCTTGTGCTCGAGACCTTTCACCAGCCTCATTGCCCTTCTCTGCAAGGACTGAATGAAGGGTGAATGCTCAGTTTCAGCCTCTGGAAGTGCCTACCTGGGAGTCAAGAGGACTATTCTCATCCTCCAAATCCAAAATGATGCTTAAATTTTGAGTCAGAATCTAATTCATGTATCTGTATATTTAAGTTTAACTTCACAGATAGAGGTCTTGTCATAATTATTTGGGTCACAGTACATAGCTAGCTATCAAAACAGATGGGGGAGATCAAGCTGTATGAAATAGTTTCCACTGAATTTTTTCCATCTATATATTTAACCATAATATGACAGGTCATTTGCATTACAGGCACTTTATGATATTAAAATTAATATATTTAGCTTTACAACTCATTTATCCTCAGTCATACAATGACAGACTTCCCCACTATCCAGATGAAGAAATCCGTGCTTATAAGAGCAGAGACCCCAGTCCTGCTCGCTGGCCTCAAACACAACATGTGCTGTTTTGCCCAGTCAGTGCTGCTTTGCCCAGTCAGAGCTGTCACCCCTGGCCCACTCATTTCACCCAGTGAACTGTATCTTTTTTCACACCATCTCCCCAGATTCCTCACATCTCTAGTGTTTTAATAAGCCCTGTTATTCATACATCTAAAACATCCTAAGAGCACTAAAGCTTCTGGCTCATAATATCGAAATGAGGGAGATGTAATTTTATATATAGATTTATATGTAATTATATGTATTTATATTATATATAAACCTCACATACATGTATGTTGAACTTTCCCCTTTTAACTTTCCCCTTCTTACTCTTACCTTGTTCCAGTTCCAAGCTCAGCTCCCCAGGAATTACTTCTAACCTCCTGCTCAACACATTCACCAGGATCTTGGCACTTAATGCCATGCTCTGAAGCCAAGGCCACACTTTCCCATGGCCCTTCTTGCAGAAATCAAATATTTCTGGCAGGAGAATCAAATAGAATAGAATTAGAATAGAATAGAATAGAATAGAATAGAATAGAATAGAATAGAATAGAATAGAATAGAATAGAATAGAATAGAATAGAATGGAATGGAATGGAATGGAATGGAATGGAATGGAATGGAATGGAATGGAATGGAATGGAATAGAATAGAATAGAATAGAATAGAATAGAATAGAATAGAATAGAATAGAATAGAATAGAATAGAATAGAATAGAACCGAACCAGGTTGGAAGAGACCTTCAAGATCATCGTGTCCAACCTACCATCCAACACCACCTAATCAACTAAACCATACAACCAAGCACCCTATCAAGTCTCCTCCTGAACACCTCTGGTGACGGCGACTCCACCACCTCCTTGGGCAGCCCATTCCAATGGGCAATCACTCTCTCTTCCTTCTAACCTTCAGCCTAAACCTCCCCTAAATATTAAGTGTATACCTCTTATGAGGAGCCCACACAGTCAGGACTCTAGGATCTCAAAAGGATGTGTGTCTTAAGAAGATAACCACAAACCGATCAGTAGTAATTTTACGCTCGTGCAAATGTGGAACATCTTAAAGGTATCCAGGTGCAACTGTACCTCATCTTACATTAAAAATTCCTATAATTATGCACTTTGAAACATATTCCTTTGAAAATGGTGTGCAACTTTTAAGTGAAGCCTCAGGTTTAGTTGCTGTTTCTCTGAGGTGTTTTGTACCAGTGCCAGAAGACGTGTGTATGACCAATACTAGTGGCTGCACCAATGCAGCTATAAATTCCTCTGAGATCTTTGTCAATAACAGCTAAGCCAGTTAGCTCTGCAAATTTCTTTCACACCATAATATAAACCTCTTTCCTTCCTCCTCTGGCACTTTTTTTTTAAGCTCAGTTTCTATTTAACAGACACTATCAAGTCAGGAAGATTAGCTCAAAAATGTATCCCTCAAGAAAAAAATCTCCACTTACAAATACTTTGTCCAAATCCATAGGCTTTTTAGGTGATTATACTGAGAGTGGATTAGAGACTTGTAAATATAGTGACTCAGCTGCCTTTCCTACTTCTTCACCACTCTGCATTACTGCCACACTCCACTGTGACAAGGTCTCATCACGCACATTGGATTTAGTAAGTGAATCTTGTCAAGTGAGCTTCAGTCATGCCTAAGGCTCAGAGGCTTGTTGCAGTCAGCATTACTTTGGACTGCTCTGTCAGCAGAAACTGGGAAAAAAAGCTCTCACTTATGTTTTGAATCTGGGGCACAGACTACCTTGAAACACCAACTTGATGCTCAAATGCTATGCACTTGAAATGGGAAATGCTAGTTTTGCCAGTTTGGTGTTTTCCCTGCACGTATCACTTTTGCTGTGACACCTCCTCTCAGAGGCACTTGAGAGGAAGAGAACTGTCACCAAGAAATATGTCACTCCCTGAACTGCTGCAGTAAGAAAACAAAGAGTAGTACCTGCTTCATCGTGCTCAGTTACTGGCAGACTGACATCAAAGTAGAACTTTTTGGTACTACATTTGACTAGACTTTTAAGCAGCGTGCTTGCACACTTGTTTTAAAGTGAACATGTGGTTACTTGTGATTTTGGCAATTAAATACAGGCATGAACTGTTTGAAGTGTTTGGAAAACTATTTTTAAAACATTTAAGCATGTAGTATAATTCATAGGCTAGATTCTTGGACTGGAATTGTATCCTTTACACCTTTCAGCAGCCCAGAAAGCAAATCACACCCTGGGCTGCTTCAAGAGAAGCATAGCCAGCAGGTCGAGAGAGGTGATTCTCCCCCTCTACTCTGATCTGGTGAGAGCCTACCTGGAGTACTGCATCCAGTTCTGGAGCCTCTATTACAGGAAGGATCTGGAGGTGCTGGAACATGTCCAGAGAAGGGCCATGAGGATGAGCAGAAGGCTGGAGCTCCTCTCCTTTGAGGGCAGACTGAGGGAGTTGGGGCTGTTCAGTCTGGAGACGAGAAGGCTCCGAGAAGACCTAATTGTGGCCTTACAGTATCTCAAGAGGGCCTACAAGAAAGCTGAGGAGGGACTTTTTAGGGTGTCAGGGAGTGATAGGACTAGGGGGAATGGAAAAAATATAGAAATGGGTAGATTCAGATTGTGTGTTGGGAAGAAGTTCTTCCCCATGAGTGTGATGAGACACTGGAACAGGTTGCCCAGGGAGGTGGTGGAAGCCTCATCCCTGGAGATTTTTAAGGCCAGGCGGGATGTGGCTCTGAGCAATGTGCTCTAGTGTGAGGTGTCCCTGCTCATGGCAGATGGGTTGGAACTAGATGATCCTTCAAGTCCCTTCCAACCCTAACAATTCTATGATTCCTTGATTCAGTAGACAGAAGTCCCTTCCAGACTAGTTCCTTCCTAGCACAAGTCAAGGTAAGGTAGGAGCGCTAGAAGATGAAAAATTGGTTCCTTTCTGCCTGCTCTCCAGTGGTTTATGTGCCTCAAACCAAGCTGCAGAACCAGATCCTAAATAAAAATATCTTCCTAAAAACCTAAAACCTCCACTTGCATTTCTGTGTGTAGACCTATGATGCTGACTAGAGTCAGAGTTTCTGACTAGAGTCAACTACTGGCTAGAGTCTTTTGCTTCTGGCAGTTCTATGTAATAAAATTCATTTCCATAAAAATTGGATCCTTTCTTTCTTTGTAATATAATCCTACTCCACACTCCTTGCTGAAATGTTCCTCTTCAAGTATGATGGTACACAACAACACAAACAGAAGAGTCTCTTATTGGGAGTTAAGCAAGGATCATTAACAGAATAATTATTTTGGCAATGAGATTCTTATTGCATTGTCTACTTCCCTAATCAACGTTTGCACCCAGGCTGGCTGAATTAGGGCCCTACTTCAGGAAGTGATACTAACATAAGGAGAAATGTAGGAAGCAGTTAAGCTCTGAAATTCATTTTAAAGCTTCCAAGTAAGATCTTTGCTAGGCAGCTTTAGTTCTAAATGAATAATGCAGAGCAGTTGCAGAAAGTAAATTATAAATTAATAATCACAAGTCTTCACAGAGAAAACTTGATTCTCTCGGAGTTTCATGTGAACAGAAATAGCAACATGACCTACTTTTCTAGTCAAAACAGTCTGAATAACAAATACTCTCAGTGAACTCTTCACAAATGTCATGTATGCTGTGTATACATCGATTGCCAGGCAGGATCTGAAAAATTAGCAATTATTTGGCTTCATTTAAAGCAAACACAACACACTCACACACATTGCATATATACTTGGATCTGTGAGCATATAATATACGTGGCTGTCTTACTGAATTGTAATTGAGTAATGGGGAAACCTAGACTTCTTCACTGTAGCTTCTGTGTTTTAGGAAACCTGCTGTGAGACACACAGGAAGAGAATGAGTGGAGGCATTCAAGCACAAGATCATTTAACTCGCTCCCTACAGTCAGATGCACAGTGCTAGGGAGGTTCAGGCTGATTTAGCTGAAACCATGTACAGTTTCCAAATGATTTGGCATAAATTTCCTTGCAGCCTCAATGTACCTATCCATGCTGCCCCTTCTCCTTGGAAGTCAAAGTATTCACAAGAGTCTCTTCCCTTTGCTGCCTCCTCTGTTGACATCTGATTCATGTAAACTTTGAAGAACTTAGGCAGATTTCTGCCCTTCACTCTTTCCTCCTCCTGTTAGATTTGGACCAGAAAGCCCACTCCCTTCCAGGGAATACACCATGTTTTCATGGGCCGTGGTTGCACTGTCAGATTGGAGTGCTATGAAAGGGCAGAAATTCCCTAAGCTGCTAGAAATTAATTCAGGTAGAACTTTAGGGGGAAAAAAAAAGCACCACTAAAAGGCTGGCAAATATTTTCCTGGAGAATGTTCTTAACCACACAGGAAAATAAGCCTCTGGCAAACAGTTCAAACTATTTCACTAACACATTAAATTATATTAAGCTCTAGTAGTTACCCTTATGATTATGTAAGGAAATATATTTCTTTTTTAATAAGCAGTCAAGGCTTTTTTTGCAGGAGACTCATGCATTTGAATTTGAACACTCTGAGGAGTAAATTAGTGACTGCAAGGATTTTTATTCCAGGAGATGCATATCATTACATTAATGACATGAAATTAATATTCAGATATTTAGGATTGTTTCCTCCCACTTTTCAGTATTTGGAATGAATAACATGTGGGAATGCCAGGATACAAATGCTAACATATTCGCCTGCTGCAGTCACTGTCATATCTCTCTGTCAGTCTTCTCAGTGCGAGCTCAGGCTCAACTCCACACAAGTTTATTTATAGCTGTAACTAAAGTGTAACTGTGGTCTATCATAACACTGTGGCAAGAATAACTTTTGGGTGTGGTATAGCTGAAATGAGAAAGCATGCAATCTTTCATGTCTTTTGGAAGTAGCACAAAGGAAGGACTATATTGTCATTCACTGACGTTTAAGCCTCGTGCCTTGGAGGTGACCAACATGAATAGCCAGCACCATGCTAATCTTCAAAAAGAACTTGTTCTTCATTACATGAAAAATTCTTTCTTTCTAGTGTTGGAGTTTACCTTGTAAATGAAATCTCTAAAGTAATGGCAGAAATAACCCATGACACTTGGAGAGGAAATTAAATCAGAGTCACTAATAGCGGGTCAGCACAGTCAGAGCAGAGGTAATCGAAGTGACCACATGAATGATAAGCAAGCCGTCCCTAGGCTGTGCCACCTGTCTCCCAGAGACTATGACAGGCATTCATCTGTGTGGCAAGCAATTCACAATCCAGACACTAGCATGTTTATGGGGCAGCCTGACACTGGTGGAGTCAGAGCATGCCAGTCTTCCTCAGCAGGCTGCTCTAATTCCCTAACAAAGATCATTAAGACAAGTAAAAATCTTTGACCCCAGTCTCTTTCCTAAATTAATCTGTCACTGCTCCTGGTAGTCTTTGTATTTTAATCAGCTATCTATGAAGTATGTGAGATATTTTCTGAATTAGTACAATCCCCATTCCTCTCAGTGTTGATCAGTTACTGCAATTATACCTTGGAGCACTAAAATAGAAGGGGGGAAAGTTAGGAAAACACAGAGAACAGATTCAGGTTTGGAATGGTATAAACCCAGTGTATGCTTTCTCTAAAGCCTTTAACATCACTGCAGTAGCAAAATAGCAGGGTAAAATGTTAAGTTAAAATGGACTCTTGCACATCAAATAACGCACTTCTGAAATTCAGGGTCTAATTTATTTCCTAATACCTGAGCACAATCTTCTGCTGTAAAGCTAAAACTGTAGTAAATAACGTGTGTTCAGAGAAAATGCAGGTTTCTATCAAGTACAAGGCTAAAGGGTGAAGTCATATTCTACCACCTCTTTTTTCTGCATTAAAACAACTAATTAATACATACCAGAAGCATTACCAAATATGTTTTAGCAAGAATTAAGAACACAGGTTGTAGAAGTAAGGACAGCAGAATGACAAATATCAAAGTGCTTGGCAAAGCAAGTGTGCAGGTAAATAAATAAATAAAGCTTAGAGAATATAAGCCTCTGTTCAGATAATAAAAGAGGCTAAAAGAAGTAGTTGTTTACACTACCCAGAGGATATATGTGGTCTTAACCTTTTAGTCATTACGTTAAAACAAACAACATATTATAATGGAAATTTCCCCAGAGCTGCTGATTTGCAAAGTGAAATAATGAACTTCCTATACCTCCTTTGCTCACACCACTTGTCTCCATTTAAATGGTGATTAGGCTTACTCAGTACTAATGATCATTTGGCAGTATTATTAGGCGACTTAAAAATCCAGAGGTACAACTGCAAGGATAAAATGCTGTTGAAAATGCCAGTCAGCATTCTCTGGTGTTGCAGTAGACACCGGTGCTCTGAGTTTGACATTTCCAAACAGCATCCCAGCACAAAAGTGCCCTTTGCACCGAGACTCAGGCAGCCTTTAGTGGCAGTGCTGGTTTCTCCCATCTCTCTGACACACAGTCTCAGTGCCAAAAACTTCCTCCTGTGCACACACTGTTTCCCCCTGCATGCACCAACATCTGTCCAGAACACGTTAAGTGGCACTCGGTCCAGACCCCACCAATGGCAACAGAAGTCCTGAGGAAATGGCTAGCTGAAGATGCACAGACAAAATGAAAGTAAGGCACACTGTGGAGGGTGGGTGATACACACCCCAGAAAATGCATCAGTTAGTTGATTAATTAAAGCCTTCTCAAATCTCAAGATCACATGAGGCAGGGTTCCCTTTTTATTACTCAGGATGTGTCAGACCATGGGAGTGGTCATCATACAACTCTGATGGATTTCTGAGGTTTGCTTAAAGATAGATTCTCAGCACAGAGAAGAGCAGTGCTGCTGCTGGCTCTCACTAGCCCAAAATCAGTCCTCTAGAGACAAGCATGACTGTGTTTAGGTGTATGTGCATGCATTTAAGAAGGACATTGAGACTCTTGAACATGTCCAGAGAAGGGCAAAGAGGTCTGTAGCACAAGCCCTGTGAGGAGAGGCTGAAGGAGCTGGGATTGTTTAGCCTGGAGAAGAGGAGGCTCAGGAGAGACCTCATTGCTCTCTACAACTACCTGAAGGGAGGTTGTAGACAGGTGGGGGTTGGTCTCTTCTCCCAGGAAACCAGCACCAGAACAAGAGGACACAGTCTCAAGCTGCACCAGGGGAAGTTTAGGCTGGAGGTGAGGAGAAAGTTCTTCACAGAAAGAGTTGTTGGCCATTGGAATGTGCTGCCCAGGGAGGGGTAGAGTCACTGTCCCTGGAGGTGTTAAAAAAGGGATTGGATATGGCACTTGAAGCCATGGTTCAGTAGTCATGAGGTCTCGGTGACAGGTTGGACCTGAAGATCTTTGAGGTCTTTTCCAACCTTATTGATTCTATTATTCTGTATCTGTAGATCTTCATGATATGACACACATCTGCCTATGTAGGTTCATAAACATCTGCCTATATATAGAACCATAGAATGGTTTGGGTTGAAAGGGACATCTGAAGGTCATCTAGTCCAACACTCCTGCAGTCAGCAGGGACATCCTCAACTAGGTCAGGTTGCTCAGAGCCTTTCAGGCTTGACCTTGAATAGCTTCAGGGATGGGCCCTCCACTCCCTGTTCCAGTGTTCCACCAACCTCGTGGTAAAGAATTTGTTCCTAACATCCAATCTAAATCTACTCTTCTCTAATTTGAAGCCATTTCCCTTCATCCTATCACTCCAGATCTTTGTAAACAGTCCATCTCCAACCTTCTTCTAGGACTTCTTCAGATGCTGGAAGGTCACTACCTGTGTATACAGATCCCAAACGAGATATACGCAGACATTCCACACTCTTGAAAGTCCGCTCTCCAGCAGACCTTTTCCAACGCCACTCTGATTTGCAACACTTCTCTCACCTTCTAAAGGCAATTAAGGAGGAAAAAGTTGCACATTAAGGGGCCCCATTACAAATTTATTTGCTGGGTTTCTTTATTAGCCGAGAGGATGATGAATTCATTTTGTATTCAAGCGACGCTCATTGCTGCCGCCAATAAGAGTTCCCTCATAACGCACCATTAGTTAAATGTACCATCACAATAAAAATCTAGCCCAGAAAAGCCTTTATGTTACTTTAAATAATGATCTAGCAACAACAGCAGCAACAATATATATATATATATATTATATTACTTTAAATAATGAGCCCTCAGAGAAGCTGAATTAGCACTATAAATTAAGTTGCATTGCGGTTAGAATGTGTTCTTTAGGTAGCGTCAGTTCACAAGAGCAACAGCCAAGCTCGCTTCTTTACTCTCCCTATTTAATGGTGTAAAAAAAGATTTTTAAAGAAAAGGCAGCCAAAAAAAATTATAAAATCTATCTCTAGGGCCCACATATACTCCCCCATGTACCCCAGGGGGATAAAATGAAAATCATAGATTCCAGCCTCAGTGTCAGAAGAATAAATGCCAACCGCCTACCCATATGTCATTATCACATTCCATTGGTGCACACCTACTTGTGCCAAAGGATTTATTAAAAGTATTATGTAAGGCAACAGATACAACTGAAGAACAGCTGTAATCTACCCAGATGTGATTTCTTTGTTTCAGCATTTACTGTGTCCAGTTCTGGGCCCCTCAGTTTAGGAAGGACATCGAGACACTTGAATGCGTCCAGAGAAGGGCAACAAGGCTGGTGAGAGGCCTTAAGCACAAGCCCTTCGAGGAGAGGCTGAGGGAGCTGGGGGTGTTTAGCCTGGAGAAGAGGAGGCTCAGGGGAGACCTCATTGCTCTCTACAACTACCTTGTAGAGGTTGTAGACAGGTGGGGGTTGGTCTCTTCTCTCAGGCAACCAGCACCAGAACAAGAGGGCACAGACTCAAGCTGCACCAGGGGAAGTTTAGGCTTGAGGTGAGGAGGAAGTTCTTCATGCAGACAGTCATTTGTCATTGGAATGTGCTGCCCAGGGAGGTGTTGGAGTCACCGTCCCTGGCGGTGTTCAAGAGGGGATTGGACATGACATTTGGTGCCATGGTCTAGTCATGAGGTCTGTGGTGACAGGTTGGACTCAATGATCTTTGAGGTTTTTTCCAACCTTGGTGATACTGTGATAACCAATTGGACACCCTTCCTTCAGCTATTTGGCAATCCTTATACAAATCAGCCTCTTAACCTTTTAACTGACACCTTCCTGTGAAGTAGCTTTAATTCAGAGAGATTCATCTTACCACATAAACGTCCTCTGGTACATAAAAAAATCCAACCTACTTTTCCTACTGTTTGTGTCAGTGACGTGTGAACGTAAACTCTGTCACAGCAGGGCCAGAAAATAATCTCTTGTCCATTTGATTTGCTTTCTGAGTATAAAAGTAACTCCAGAATTGCACCAGTAGTATACACAGTAATATATATAGTTGTTCAAGAATTGCCAGTGAATTTTTATTCTTTATCTTTAGAAAGCTCTGGTTCAATGAAACTAAAACCTTTTTCAGGAACTATTATATCAGATTCAGCAAAGGTCAAAATTAGCTAATTGAGATTAGAGACAAGAATGACAGCAGCAACAGAAAGGTCAGCAGGGATGTTTACCTGGCATGTGAGATAATGCAGTTCAAGTCCCTGTTTTGCATCAAGAAAATAGAATAGAATAGAATAGAATAGAATAGAATAGAATAGAATAGAATAGACCTTTGAGATCATCGAGTCCAACCTATCATCCAACACCATCTAATCAATTAAACCATGGCACCAAGCACCCCATCCAGTCTCTTCCTCAACACCTCCAGTGATGGGGACTCCACCATTTCCCTGGGCAGCACATTCCAATGGCAAATCACTCTTTCTATGAAGAACTTCTTCATAGCATCCAGCCTAAACCTCCCCTGGTGCAGCTTGAGATGCTGTCCTCTTGTTCTGGTGCTGGTTGCCTGGGAGAAGAGACCAACCCCCACTGGCTACAACCTCCCTTCAGGTAGTTGTAGACAGCAAGGTCTCCCCTGAGCCTTCTCTTCTCCAGGCTAAGCAACTCCAGCTCCCTCAGCCTCTCCTCATAGGGCTTGTGCTCCAAACCCCTCCCCAGCTTTGTTACCCTTCTCTGGACACGTTCCAGCAAGTCAACATCTTTCCTGAACTGAGGGGCCCAGAACTGGACATCACCTAGAACAAAACCTGTATTCCCTTCTCAATCAGCCCGCTCAACTATCACAGGAGCTACACAGGGATTCTATGGGAGGTCATTGGTAAAATCTGTGAGGTACAGACATGGATACACTGTGCAGCAAAGACAGTGTTTCAGTTACCTTAGGAGGCAAAGAACACAATGATTTCAGCAGTTCAGGTGTAACAAATAGTATATCACTGCTCAGTCACAGTAATAGATGATACAAGTGAAATGATGCACGATTCAGTGGGGTTGTGCAATGATTTTGTGCTACAAGGTAGCTGACTCCTAAATTTATGGTAGAGCAAACTATACTGAGAAAGGTGAAATACACAAGACACTTTTTTTTTTTCTTGAGTAAATGTAGGCTTTTGTATTTATGCTGACTCAGTTGAATTGTATTGGCAGCAGACAACCATGCTACAGCCTTGTGTGTCCCCTCCCCCCAAAAAGGTAAATAATGTCTTCAAACTCATCTGGACTGATGATGACCGTTGATACTCAAAATACCCCTCAGTCATAACTGCACAATTGCTTTGTCCTGCTGGTGTACAGCATACTTCAGCAATTTCTTCAAAGTAGGTCACAGTAGTTTCACAGTACCTCAACCATCTGCAGCTTTCCTGGACAAAGTGTCAGAAGTTTCCTGCTCCACTTGCTGGTCTATGAGGCCATGAGATGTGACTGAATGCAGTCCTCTCTCCTCCTTTGCGTGTGCCTTTCTTCTCTGCGCAGGCTTTTTTTTTCATCCCCCTTTCTTGTGTTTTTTTTTCTTCTTTTTACTTTTCTCTCTTTTTTTTTTTTTTTTTTTTAACAGTAAAGAAGCAGCTCCCACCTGCTCTTTTTTGTTCTCGTGGTTTCATGCTCTCAACATAAAAAAAAAAAGGGGGGTGGGGAGAGACCGAATGTAATGCTTCTGTGCTAGAAGATTTAGCGTGCGTTTCAGCCTGTCGCTGAACTGATGAAAGGCAGCACAACTGCACACTTTCCCCAGCTGAGCTCAAATAGGCTTGTTCACTAGAGTTCAAATCATTCTCCTTCCATATTCAATCTGTATGAGCGGATCAGCCCGTGCCCCTTCTTCCAGGCTGTAAATTTGCCGGGTTTAAAGATTTAATAGCGGAGTTGTGGCAGTGACAGCTCTATTTGTGGCACCACCTCTCTTCCCACAGTTGATAGAGGTCTGGTGCTCAGCTCAAAAGTTCAACTTTCCAACATCCTATCAATCAGCTTCACCATGTGACTCACTCCAGGAAAGATCTAAATGAGGTAATGCAGAGTCTTCATGGTGAATACAATAATTGGGAGAAAGAGCAATCTTTGAATTGTATCTCTAGCACATCATCTCTTTCAGTGGATTGTTTGGCTTTGATTTTAATTCACAAGTGGTGCAAAAGTTATAAAAGTGCCCCCCAAAAAAATATAATTAAACAAAGCAGGTTCTTGTTTGAGAATCCTGATGGCTTATCCAGGCCATAAAAGTGCCCTGTTTATGTCATAAAGTAAGCATCATTCTCTGCCCATTTCAAATCGTAGTTTCCACTGTGAAATTCAAACCCACTGGGCTTCTCTCTCAGTCTTGGCTTATGTCTCCTGTTCCAGAAAATGCAGGTGAGAAGGTATAGGGGGAAAATTGCAGACTTGTTGAGAAGCTGATTTCTTTCTCAAGACCCAAAGAAATTGTCTGCCTCATCCACTTATCATACAGATTTCCTTTCTATCTGTCTTGGTACAGGCATGGCATGTTTAATGTAACTTCCTAAGCAGCACTGCCTTGGACCTGTTCTGAAATGACTTGTTGAATGAATTAAATTCTAGAGACAGGGAGTGGCAAAAAGGAAGACATTTAGCCTCAACAAATGGAGTCAGAGGACAGGGCAAGCACAAGCTGCAGATGTCTCATCTCCTACCCTTTAACAAGCACCATACTGAACTGCCTGGTAAAGGAAGCAAGGTCACTTTCCACAGCAGCTACTTCCAGACCTACCAACTACTGAGCAGTTACTACTGCTAAAGAAAACACAACCATCTATCATAATAAAGAACATGACAAAGCTGTCAGCATTAGGAAACAATACTCATAAACCAAGCTGTAGCCAGAAGAAACACTCGAGATTTCAGTCACTTTACTGACACTTCTGCCTGGCTTTGTGTCCTTCACAATCCTTATTGTGAAAATGTTTATCATGGAGAGTAAATCAATAAAGCCATCCTCTTTAGGATTCGCTACCCACTGCTGGCAGAAGAAACATTTATAAACAGAAAGCACAGCTTATTGGCAAATTTGAGCTTGTTGCTGACAGGAACACTGCCCAAGCCACAACAGAGGATTTGCTTTCCCTGTTAGTGCCACTCCTAACACCATGAGCTGAGGCACAAGAAAGGCAAAGTGTGAGCTCTGGCTGGTGAGGAGAACTGGCCCTTTTGAATACAGGATCACTAAAAATGAGCAATTGATCGGTGTTCTCATTCTCATGCACCTCGTGTTAATGAACTGTTAAGTCCTACATCAGCTCCAGGATACTGATTGCATTAATAATCAATCATTGGAAGTCCCTCATCTCTGGTTGCAGTTCTCCTTGAATGTACCCTGACACCATCACCCTTTTTCCCTGTCTCCAGGAATCAATTCTAGCAGTAGCCCTCAGATCTCACCCAAGTGACATGGCTGCTTGAGGTGCTGAGCAGAATGGGAAAGAAATGTTTAGAAGAAAGAGGTAAACTGCAAATGATCACACTGAAAGGTCTGGGGGTTATAATGAATTCATTCCTTTTGTTAAGGAATGAAAAGTCAAAATAAAGCAGAGTTTTCTAACTGCTTTCCAAACACAAGAATTCTGCACAGGAGACCTAGTTCTTCCTTGCAGGACCACAGTGGAGAAACAAGTTTCTGGAAGAAAAATGCATTCCATGGCGCTCAAAGTACCTTTTGATCTGTGCTTTATTTGAACTCAGCAGCAACAGTTCTTCCTATCAACTTATTTGAGTTTCTTTTACGCAGTGACCCTCATTTCTTCTTTTTTGTCATACTTTGCTCTATTTTGAATCAATCACGTTGGATGTGTTGATGTTAGAAAACCTCCTTTCATGTGTTTCACATCCCTTCAGTTTCTCTGGCTAGCTGTGTTATAGAATAGAAACACAATAGAAAGCTCCCTTGTGCAGGAGTCTTTGACTTGGTTTTCAGAGATGCTAAATACTCACATTTCATCCTCTCTGAATATCATGACATTTGCTACGTTTCAGGTCCTGGCATGGTTCTGCAAGATGCTCATTCTTCCTGTTTCTCTTCACCACAACACATTTATTCCTCTGGGTTTGGGGTTTTGTTTGCTTTGGTTTGTAGTTTTCTGTTTTGTTTTGGTTTTCCCTCACTCCTTGCTGCTTACTCTGTTTGGATTTAGTCTATCAATTTAACTTAGCTTTTTGCTTTTGATGTTTTCACTAAGGAAATGCTCATATATTTTTATCATTCTTTCAACTCCTCTCACCATAATCCTTTCTATTCCCTTCAGGCTACAGAGGACAAAGCTACCAGTTGCAAGTATGATGCACTCTGGAGTACTTGCTTGTAGCTCTGAATCTGCACAGCACTGCAGAGAGCATGGCTTTCCTATTCCTTGCTACAAAGCCTTAGTGACTGTTTACAGCTTGTAGTTTTAGTTCAGGAGAGCATTCTGCAGACCCAGGTGAAAGACAGCAACATTCTCCAGAGCAGCCAATGGGCTTTTGTCTAAGGAATAAATTCAACAAAGTAATCAACCTGAGTTGAAAAGCAAGAGCAACACTATAGCATATACAGAGCTCAGTATTCATAGATACATCGAATGGTTTGAGTTGGAAGGAACCTTAAAGATCATACAGTTCCAACCCTGCTGCCATGGGCAGGCACACCTTCCACCAGCCCAGGTTGCACAAGGCCTCATCCAACCTGGCCTTGAACACCTCCAGGGAGAAAGCATCCACAACCTCCGTGGGCAACCCACTCCAGAGTTACACCACCCTCACTGTAAAGAGCAAGGTTTCTTCCAAAGAGCTTTATATCTTCTTGTAGTGTTCTCTTACTTATTCCAGAGCATTTCTGTAACACTTTGATTGCATGATCCTTTCTGAAGCTGAGAAACTTTTCTAGGCTACAAAGGGATACAACTAATGTAAAAGTTTATGCCATATTCTTAGAGCTCTGGTTCAGTCCTGTGCCAAGAAGACAACTATTACACACACATCCTTAAGAGTCCTATAAACAGTGGCAAGCAGAACAGTCTCAACTCAGAGAATTTTTACTTAATTTAATTTATTCCAAACAAAGAACTCCTCTTGCACCTTCCTAGTGCTGATGGCCCTCTTTGGTTTTTTGCTACACTTTGCAGTCAGTCCCTCTCAATTGCTTCACTGCAGTGACAGGCAGCACAGGAGCTCGGAGTGGAATCATTTCTTTCTGCTGCTCTTCATTTTTCTAGCAGATTTCTTCTGCTCCTCCATGCTCCTTACTGGGTTTTCTCCACTTTTCTCTGTTTTTCAGTATCACTCCATAGATAACACTCCTTCAAGGGTCTTCCTGCCCCAGTTTGGCTCCACTGGTAGTCCAGGACAGGCCAAAGCTCCTTCAGGCTGGAACGCCTCCATCCAAGAGCATCCCTGGCCACATGTTTCCTCATCAGTCCCCCAATCTCTGTGTGTGTCCAAGAGTGTCTGCTCACATTTCTCTCTTTGCATATCTCCTCATGTGTCTTTTCACCTTGCAGCTGCTGCCCCTTCTTAAGTATGCTTGACCAGATGCCCCATGTGCTGTTCTGGTTGGCTGAGTTGCTGGCACATGATGGGTTTGGGCATATAACTCTTTAATAAAACAACACAAAAAAAATAACTAAATACATAGAAATGGATCCATTCTTTTTAAGTATTAAACTTATTTATCTGAAATAAGCCACCCCATAGGCATGCTTCACATCCCTTTTCTTCAAATTTGCTGAGATAAAAATTGCAGAAAATACCCAGATAGGATCATTTTAATATTATCCCATGGTTTAGCCATCAGAGTTTGCTCAAAGGATGATGCTGAGCATAACCCTTTTGTTTCCAATTGCCAGGCCATGGCATTAATTATAGGTATGTCTTAGCTCCATGGCTGCCTGTGAAGTCTATATTTAGATCACTCACAGCCATCCACTTTTTCTGTGAGGACGACATAATATTTTGGTGTGGAACAAAAAAGTCTTTCCTCAGTTCTGAGCTCCCTTAACTTTCCATGTTTAAACTTATCATGTTCAAAAAAAAAAAAAAAAAAAACCAAAATCACAGTAAACCCCCTGAAACAAAAGGCCTCATTAAAATAAAATATTCAGGAGGGGGAAAAAATAGGCAAAGATTAAGTTTCTGTTTCAAACTCTGCCTCTAACAGTCAGTGTCGGCCGTTTCCATGAAGACTTCTCAGAATAAAGCCCAAATCATATCTCATGGCACTGGCTCTTAAAGCAGCAGCTCTGTTATCCATCACTGTAGCACCCAGAGTTGTAAACTCAGGAATGGGCATCAGCTTGTCAAATTCTCACAAAATATGTCCAGCATCTCTCATCAGTCACAGGCTCTGAAGGACAAATGCAACAGCAACCACCGCCTGGTCAAAGTAGTTGAGATGCAGGGGCAATAAAATTAGTTCAGAGCTTCCTACTTTTCACCTCTCAACTAGAAGAGATTTGCATGTTTGCCAGAGAAGCTCTCTGTATGTTGCACTGACTTTCAGAAGGATCAGAGGGGTCCTGTGTTCAAATATCCTTTACTCTTTTGCTAGTAATATCTTAAAAGGAAGGGAGGGAGGGGGTAAATCAGCTCCTTCTCCTAATCCCTCTGAGTAACTAGATGGGAACTCAAGCTGAATTGCTATTTTACAAGAGTGAAAATACTATTAATCTGTCATCCTTTATCATACTTGAATGATCATTAAGCTAAGCAGGCAAGCTGTTAATGTTTACAATATCAGATATTCCCCAACAATATACACAGACTAATAGGAGAAAACCAACTCTCATCCTGCCCTACTGCCAGTGGGAATTAATTTTATTCAAATAAACATGTTTATGAAAATAAAGGAAAGATTCCTTCTGCAAACAGCTGGTTAAATTTGAGTCTTTTTTTTTTTAAGTCATCCAAAAAGACCAATTAGACTGGGTGCAGTAATTGTTCTTCTCCCCTGCTGATGCTTTACTAATTGCTAATGTTGGGGGGTGGGGGTGTGTGTGTGTAAATACCAATTAAATGTGTTTTGAATTACTCTTTTAAACTGGTATTTAGATTTTAAGGGGAAAAATGGCTTTTTAAATTTATATAGACAGTGTGTCCCCTTTGTGATTTTCACAGCCTGTTCCAGTTAGCAACAAATGAAGATAAATACCAAGCAAAACCTGCTTGGAGCTTCTGTAGAATGAAGTGCCCTATTTACAAGGTGTTACCAAATACCTGATACTTTATTATCCTTTATTGGTTTTATTTATTTATTGGCCATTAAATTCTAATCTTCTAGCCCATTTGGTCACTTGCTTGTGATTTCCTATGTCAACAACCACAGAAGAATGACAATGACATGGTAAATGTTATCTCCCCAATTTACCTCCGTGTTAATTGCCAGTGATTCGCTGGGGAAGGGTGACAGTGACAACAAAGGGGGTGACAAAGAGGAATGTAATTCAGTGGAGCTAAAGAAAATATGAATATATATCCTTGGGGTTTATGTGTTTCAATTGACCCAAGTAAGCATAATTGCTTTAAATCATCATTTCAGATTGCTTTCTTCTCATGTTTGGAGAATAATTTAGCAAGCTGGTTTGCCAAGGGTGATTGACTACAGAGGTAATAGTGGCTAGACCAAACCAGAGATTAAATGAAAGAAGTAAAGAATAATAAAGACCAGAGATTAAATGAAAGAAGTAAGGAATAATAAAGACCAGAGATTAAATGAAAGAAGTAAGGGATAATAAAGACCAGAGGTTAAATGAAAGAAGTAAGGAATGATAAAAGACCCAAATACATCATTACAGTAATTCACAGACATTAGATAGAAGATTACAAATAATAATTAAAAAAGCTTGTGTGACCCATTTAGACTTAACTGTGAATAAATGGTGAGACCTGCAAGGAAGCTCAAAATGAAGTTCCCTCTAGTTATGGAGCTATTCCCAGCCTAGGTCAAAATGAATGCTGATTTCTGTGGTGTGAGTTTGCAAAACTCATCCTCAGGGATTGGATTACATTATACTGCAGCTTTTCTCTGCTATTTGGTCCAAACTAGCTAGTAGTAAGTACTTGAATAAGGAAACTTTATTTAAAATACATATTCCACACCATTTTTTCATGTCATATGAGCAGACAGAGTTGCAGCAGTGATAAGGCACAAGGGATGTCCAGTGGACAAAGTAGGGGCCTCCAGGAGACTCCAGAGGGTGACTGTTGCTTTATTCACTGTTTTAATATGGCTTCAGTTTGCAGTGAGACTACTCACCAGTGTATTTAAGTGGTAAGAGTATTGATATCCAAACTGCTATACTGCCCTGAGACATCAAAATACCACACAGAATGGTCTAGATGAATCTCCAAATCAAGGTCTGTATTTCCCTCTTGTCAGGTTTTTCATGTCTTTTCATGCTAGCAGTGTGTCTGTGTTCTGTGTCTTACATTTCTTAACCCATTTAGCCATCAAGGACTTCAATGTTCCCTCAAAGTATATTCATAAAGGTATAAATACTGCTATACATATTTGTTAGATTCATAGACTTCTTTCTGCCCACATTTGCATGTCTTTCTTGCCCTCTCCAGCTGGGCTCCCATTTGCAGGATGTGAGGGATATAACACAAATCCTCAGGATTATTTTTCCTTCTTTCTTGGTGCCTTGCACCATCACAAACATTTCTGTTCTGCATAAAATTGCCTGACACTGTGTAACTGCTTCTTCTCCCAACATAATTTTGAGGCATTCCTAGTATCCTGCTTTATTAAGCTGCATGGTGTACGTGCAGGGTAACTCCACATCTTAGTGGACTTGACTCTCTTTGTTACAACCCGATTTTAATGTTTCACCTTGACAACTGCAACTGAGGCCATCCTGTGGGCATCACAGCCCAGAGCTGTATTGGTTCAACTGTGACATGTAGCACACACCCAGTAACAAATGAATGCATTGGTGACTTAGAGGAACAGCATGTATGGAGTAATGGGGACTATGTCACTTGTTAACCTTGATCCTTTGCTTAAGAATTTAATCTGAATATGTACAAGAGGTTCCATTTATTCCTCACTCATCCCTCCAGCAAGCCTGCAGCCCATGTCTCCTAGATAATAACTTGCAGAAGCTGTATATGAAATACAATTTTAAATAAGGGAAGTCAACCTCACATCATATCCCTGTTTTCATCCTCCCATTTTCACCATCTTCTCCATTCACTGAGGAGGAAAGTTAATATTAAACATTATGTTAATGCTTGTCATATCAGTCATGGTTTTCACTGAGTTATGCTAGAAAGAAGCAACACACTTTATGAGAAATCAGAGAAGGGCTGAATGAGATAATGTAAAATCACTTATATAGGCACTCTGGAGATGGAACCCCATTTAATATTTAATGTAGTCATTAACCTGAGAGTGGAAAGGAGAGGGTAATGGATGGTCTACTGCTTTTACCTACAGGACAAGTTCCTGAAGAGAACTGTCTCCCCCGGGGCAAGCATCACACATGCTGAAAATATATAAAGAGGGTCACAGATGAAAGGAGTTTGAGCAGCCTCAAAATTCCCATGTGAGCTCTGTGCAAACTGCAGGCAGACCAGGTGGTACAACTTGTCATGCTAGACACAGCCATGGGCCATTGCCACCCAAATGCTCAATTAGTTTATTGTGGCAACAGACACACCATGCTGGTCAAATAACAAACACATCTGCAGAAACTACAGAAAATAATCAATTATTGAAGAAAACTCTCCACAAGTAACATTACTCTCACCCTTCCTTGTTCTTCTCTTTCCTTTTTTTTTAACCCCCCCTTCTCCTTTTCATTCTGCCTAGCTGCCCAGCTGTTAGAGATCACCCAGGAGAACCAGAAATCCATGAACTAAATTTAAGCAGGAAAAACACAGGGGTTGTTGGGTTTGGTTGTTTGAATTGGTTAGGTTTGGAGTTGCTTTATTTATATATATATATAAAGAAAAAGACTCAAAAGCACATTAAACATTTCCAGGTGACTTCCAAACATCGTAACTGCTTGCTGTGTGTGTTTTCATAAGGAGCAGCCAAGATACATGGTCGCTGTGCAACAGCAGTCAAGGCATGCACCCCACTGTCACAAGGGCATTGTGCACAGGTATGAATTAACTCTAGAGGCTCAAGGAGTGGTAGCACAATGGTTTCCTGAGCAGCACCACTTAGCATGGCACCATCCTCCCAACTGTATGGACCACCCAACATTTGTCACATCCCCTTTGCTGAGGAAAACCATTCATGTGTGGGATCACATCAGACTCCACACTCTCTCTTTGCAGGAGTACATGCAATGGTGGCTCTCTGTACCTACAACATGATGGATCAGCATGACAGCACTTCCCTGCTTCATCACAGTGCTTAGAAGCAGGCACTTCAAAGGAGGTAAGGGAACCTGTTTGCTTCTCTAATTAGCATGGAGGCAGGGAAATGCAATTCAAGCCTGGATGCTGACCAGTTCTTACTGGCCGAAGGAGGATCTATACAAAAGAAAATGCTAAGGCTGGATCTCCCCATGCTTCCTCATCTGAAATCTACCCTGTAGGCAGCTCTGAGATGTTGCCTCACAATGATTCTGGCACAGCTGATCATTCACAATTCACACTGGATTCTGTGTGACAAAAGGGAAAAGAAAAATCACACTACTAGGAGCAGAGCAAGGCAGGATCATAAATAAAACACCTCTGCCTCGTTGTGAAAGGATCTGCATCCTCTTGTTCTTAACGATGCATCATTATTTATCACATATGTACTATTGCTGCAAGACTTTCCAGGTAAATACACAGGCAACAGACTGGCTGCAGGGAAATCAGAATCTAAATTACACCTATGAATGGCAATCAGATGTGAAGTTCAGAGACAGAAAGAAGCAAACAACAAATAAGATTGCTCTCCAGGGACAGGACATTATTACTAATGGCTAAATCAGTACTACATGCTCACTCTTAGCTCAATTAATTTCTGATTATTCATATCAACAGTATTATGGATATTGTAGCAAGCTAGGTGACAGAGCACAAATACATATAGTCAAAACATCTGAAAGCAAGAACAGGCTTTTAGATCTTGACTTGGTTCAGCAAATCTCCTGGTACCTGTGAAATTCTGTCTTTGGTGGTATGATGACTCAGATGAGTTGTTAACCTCATCACAGGAGGAGTGGTTTCCCCTTCAAATCAATTAAATCAATTAATGACCTGGAGTTGGGGTACATTGTGAATAGAAGGGCTAAAGGTGGCCCTCCCATTGACTCACCAGGTTTTCAGAATGAACCCCTTGATCTTTAAACTTCTTAGAGAGGAGCACAGATGTGGCTAGATTCAATCTCTTAGCCCCAGTCAACAATTCATGACAAAGAATACCAAGGAGAATGAGAGTGGAAGGGGTAGACTAGACTAGACTAGACTAGACTAGACTAGAATAGAATTAACCAGGTTGGAAAAGACCTTTGAGATCATTGAGTTCAACCTATCACCCAACACCATCTAATCAACTAAACCATGGCACCAAGCACCCCATCAAGTCTCTTCCTCAACACCTCCAGTGATGGGGACTCCACCACCTCCCTGGGCAGCACATTCCAATGGCCAATCTCTCTTTCTGGGAAGAACTTCTTCCTAACATCCAGCCTAAACCTCCCCTGGTGCAGCTTGAGACTGTGTCCTCTTCTTCTGGTGCTGGTTGCCTGGGAGAAGAGACCAACCTTTGCCTGTCTACAACCTCCCTTCAGGTAGTTGTAGAGAGCAATAAGGTATCCCCTGAGCCTCCTCCTCTCCAGTCTAAGCAACATCAGCTCCCTCAGCCTCTCCTCATAGGGCTTCTGCTCCAAATCCCTCACCAGCTTCCTTGCCCTTCTCAAAGGAGATCCTCCTCTTTAGTCTTGAGGTTCAGAATGGTGATGGATGTCCCATGGCTGGAAACACTGAAGGTCAGACTGGAAAGCTTGATCTGGTTAAAGATGTCCCTTCTCACTGCAGGACAGTTAGGGAAATGAGCTTTGAATGTCCCTCCCAAGCCCAACCATTCTATGATTCTATGACACATTGGACCCAAATGTCTGTTGCAGTGAGAGCTGATGAGCTCACAGCCAATATTCATCCATCTCACTGTTTGAGGAGAAGGATCTGAGAGAGTTCATTACACAGCTGCTTTGCCCTCCTGATGTTATGCTGAGGAGTCCCCTAATAGAGCAAGCTTCTGTCTTTCTAATAATTGACATTTTTCTCTCTGATCTTTCAGCTTTTGTGGTTGCTAGACTACATTGTTTACTGTATTGGGTAATAACAGCATGTGGAGCCACAGCAATAGAAAAACTATAAATCATTTGATAACATTAAGAGATTGTGGTTGAACTCAGACATTTTTCTAATGGCTTAGTGACTCTAAAGTGGAAAATTGCTATATTTCTGTACCTGTAATTTTTGCCCACATATGAAAAATGCTAAAAGAGGCAGAGTTCAGAGCTAGAGGGAAAGTGGCCTTTACCATGAAAGATTTTTGTATAGTATTAATTAAAAACATATTTAATCACTAAACCAGCCTGATGAATCACTACATGAATGAAATCTTCTAGTAAGGTCAACTGTGTTATCCATACTTATGGTAAACCATGGGGACATTAAGATGAAATACTAAACTCTTAGTAGCTGGGGGGGGGGATGAGGATGGTATTTGAAGGCATGGCAGCCAAAGCAGACTTCTTTACATATCTTTTTTCAGTTGCACTTTAAATTGAAAGTAGCTTCAAATACTGATAAAGTAGCAGCACTCTGTAGTTTGCACTGCTCTCACTATGCTTCTCAGTTCATGGTGAGTTTTGGAGTGTACAGGACTCTTGCTTTGATGTGTCTAAAATCATGCTTATGTGCTTTGAATGGATAACACCATACCCACTTGCACAAAACATAGAATCATAGAATGGCTTAGGTTGGAAGGGACCTTAGAGATCATCTGCTCCAAATTCCCTGCCATGAGTAGAGATGCCTCTGCTGCTTATGGCCTCATCCAACCTGGCCTTGAACAATGCCAGGGAGGAGGCATCCACAGCTTCCCTGGGCAGCCTATTCCAGAGTCCCACCATCCTCATACTGAAGAACTTCTTCCTAAGATCCAGTCTAAACATACTCACCCTCAGCTTAAAACCATTCCTCTTTGTCCTATTGTTAGACACCCTTAGGAAAAGTCCCTCTCCAGCTTTCCTGTAGGGTCCCTTCAGGTATTAAAAGACATCTATAAGGTCCCCCCAGAGTCTTCTCTTCTCTAGGCTGAACAACCACATCTCAGCCTATTCTCATAGCAGAGGTGTTCCAGCCTTTGGATCCCCGTTGTGGCCTTCCTCTGGGCTTGCTCCAACAGCTCCGTGTCCTAGAACTGGCTGCAGTATTCAAGGTAGGGTCTCACAGGAGCACACTGGATTTGGTTCTGTATCAGGAATGCAAAGAAGAAAAAGAACTGCAGGAGGTGAGTGCTCTTATTCACCTGTGATAGTATCAGCATGGAATAAAACTCCTACTGGGGCTGCCCATCTGTCAGCACTGGAGGCCAGGCTATCTGGAGTGAAAGTCATGTGTGCAGCAACTCATCTGTGTCAGTGAACACAACAGCAGAGATTGTTTCAGTAGTCAGTCATCAGGCTGAGAATTGTGGTCCTCCCAGGTCTGAAGTAGCCTTCATGATTTTTCCAATCCAAGGACAGTTTGAGTACGTTTGTGACAAAAAAAGCTTATTAACTAAAACACAGGTATGGAGACTTGCACTACTTTAATATCATAGGGTACTCTGGAGCATTGGATTGCTGCACCAAAACTGGAATAAAACCTGCAGCCAAATCAAAGGACAAGGCATCCTTCAAACCCACCTCAATTCGTACTGAACTATTAAGTTCCATTTCTTCTGGGGCACAATCTGAAATAGACTAGACTAGACTAGACTAGAATAGACCAGGTTGGAAGAGACCTTCAAGATCATCGAGTCCAACCCATCAACTAATCCAACCCACCTAAACAACTAAACCATGGCACCAAGCACCCCATCACGTCTCCTCCTGAACACCTCCAATGATGGTGACTCCACCACCTCCCTGGGCAGCACATGCCAATGGGCAATCACTCTCTCTGTGTAGAACTTCTTCCTAACATCCAGCCTAAACCTCCCCTGGTGCAGCCTGAGACTGTGTCCTCTTGTTCTGGTGCTGGTTGCCTGGGAGAAGAGACCAACCTCTGCCTGTCTACAACCTCTCTTCAGGTAGTTGTAGAGAGCAATAAGGTCACCCCTCAGTCTCCTCTTCTCCAGGCTAAGCAACCCCAGCTCCCTCAGCCTCTCCTCATAGGGCTTATGCTCCAAACCGCTCACTAACTTTGTTGCCCTTCTCTGGACATGTTCCAGCAACTCAACATCCTTCCTAAACTGAGGGGCCCAGAACTGGACACAGTCCTCAAGGTGTGGCCTAACCAGTGCAGTGTACAGAGGGAGAATCACCTCCCAGTTCTTCCATTTACACCCAGCTCTGCTGGGATTTTATCACTCCTTGGCAGTGCTGTGTCTGCTGAGACATATGGTTTAAGGACACCACAAATTCTGTAGTAATCTTCCTTACATCCTTGCAAGAGTGGTTATGTGGTAGCAGCCTCAGAGAACCAATTCTAATGTAAATCTCCAGACAAATGTTCCTGGATAGTGTAAAATCCAGAATGCAGCCCACATGCAAAAGCATTATGGAAGGAGACAGAGCTACAGTGTATGTCAAAAGAAAAAAAAAAGAGAGAGAGAGAACACTTTGGACATGAAAAATCCTGCTATTTCAACAATATTTTTGTCCTTACATCCAAATGGGGTTAATCTGGTTATTAAGAGGTGAGGGGGAAAAAAAAACCCTTTTCTTTTTAATACAATCTTTTGTGAGAGAAGTTAATTAAGGTAAAGAAATGCAAACCAGCAATTATATTCTTCCCCTCTTAAATAATGTAACAGAATAACTGCTGAACTTCTGTACATCAAATTCTTCTTATCAAGACACACATACACACAGAGAATAAAGTTAAGCCCAGTTTGACACATTCTACATCATGTTGGAGCACAATGAGAATAAGTGGGAAGGAGATTGCAAGCACACCACTAGATGCTGTTCCGAATGGGTATGTAGACCATGCTACACAGCAAATCAATCTAACATGGTAGAACAGGAGGATAATTAACTACAAATTAATGGCCAGTAAAGAATTAGGCACACAATAAGCCACCTCCCCAGCTATGCAAATTGGCACAAATGTGGGACCTGGTCTGCTCTATGCCTCATAAATCATTGCAATTATGGGCAGTAAGACTAGAAAGCAACTTCCAAAGGTTGTTTCACTTACTCCCTGCCCAAAGGTGGGATCAGCTGTACTGATATCACTGCTCACAAAAACTTAGTCAACCTGCTTTCAAAAACATCCAGGAATGTGAACTCCTCCACTTAGCAGCCTGCTCCTATTCTTAACCATGAGAAGAAAAATCATTTATGTCTAATCTGTTTTTCCCATTGTAATGACAGCCACCTTGCCCCCAAGTCAAGAAATATTGTTTTACAGGCTATAGCCACCTTTTGCTCTCCTCCTGTCTTTTCCTTCTTGACTAATCCACCTCAGATATCCCTGCCCTCCTGCATCAGTCATGGCTTATCTATCCTTTCTACTCTGACCTCCAGTCTCATTGGAATGGGCTGCCCAGGGAGGTGGTGGGGTCACTGTTGGCAACAAAGCTGGTGAGGGGTTTGGAACACAAGCCCTATGAGGAGAGGCTGAGGGAGCTGGGGTTGCTTAGCCTGGAGAGGAGGAGGCTCAGGAGAGACCTTCTTGCTGTCTACAACTACCTGAAGGGAGGTTGTAGCCAGGTGGGGCTTGGTCTCTTCTCCCACGTAACCAGCACCAGAACAAGAGGACACAGTCTCAAGCTGTGCCAGGGGAGGTTTAGGCTGGATGTTAGGAAGCAGTTCTTCCCAGAAAGAGAGATTGGCCATTGGAATGTGCTGCCCAGGGAGGTGGTGGAGTCCCCATCACTGGAGGCGTTTAGGAAGAGACTGGATGGGGTGCTTGGTGCCATGGTTTAGTTGATTAGATGGTGTTGGATGCTAGGTTGGACTTGATGTTCTCAAAGGTCTTTTCCAACCTGGTTAATTCTATTCTATTCTATTCTATTCTATTCTATTCTATTCTATTCTATTCTATTCTATTCTATTCTGCTCTGCTCTGCTCTGTTCTGTTCTACTCCTATTCTATTCTATTCTATTCTATTCTATTCTATTCTATTCTATTCTATTCTCTCTCATTCCATTCTTACTCACAGAGAATTACTACAATTACAGAATATGCAGAAACCTCTGCATAGCTGTGTCTCAGCCCTACAGAAGATATAGGCCTTTGATTTGCTAGCTCAAGCTCTCTGACTCAGGAGAGTCTCATACATTTTGGTCAGAAATAAAGTGGATAAATAAATCTGAGTATTCAGCATCTTCTGCTAGCAAGTATCTGATTCTGCTGTGTTTGAAGATTCAAATTCATCCAAGAATGCCAACTCAAGCCCTCTGTGAGTGGGAGTTTGAACACGGGAATGTCTATAAAAGGACACCATTCTATTTTTGCCCCAAAATAGGATGAAAGTCCTATTATGTTCATATTGTATTGTGATCTGCTTTGAAAATGCTGCTGCATGTGAAAGGGTTAGTTTCCTTGCTACAGACTTTAAAATTCTTTTAGGTAACACATCATTGCCCGCCAACCCTGAACCAGGGTGAATTTCATCATGGAAAAAAACCAGACATTTGAATTCTGGCCCTTGCTATGCCATAGGAATGCATCATCTCTCCTAATCTCAGTCTGTCATAATGTAAAAGCAAGGAAACCAACAGAATTTCACAGAATCATAGAATTGTCAGGGTTTGAAGTGACCTCAAGGATCATCTAGTTCCAGCTACCCTGCCAGGGGCAGAGACACCTCACACTAGAGCAGGTTGCTCAGAGCCACATCCAGCCTGTTAATATTCAATAGTGTGATGCTAAACCTTTATCTTTGCAGTATCACTGCACCATCCCCTCAGTCACTCCTTTCCCTCAGCAATGCAATTTATTACTTGATCAGCTGAATTGTCATGTTGTTAGACATAACTAATTTTTCTCTGTGTTTTGTTTTGTTTTCATTTTGCTGATGTTGTGGTTTAAGCCCACCCTGCTGGCAGTAAAGCAACCGTGCAGCCACTTACTTCTACCCACGTCTGGTGGAATGAGGAGGAGAAAAGAATAACAAAAGGCTCAAAGGGCAGGGAGGGCTCACTCACAGTTCTGGTCATGGGCAAAAGACAGACTTGGTTTGAGTAAAAAAGCCATCAGTTTAGACAACACCAATTTACCTGTTGAATCCTCCCCTGACAACCCTGTTTTACCCAGCATCATCACATCTTCTTCATATTTTCCCCAGGAAAACCTCATGAAGAAGGTATTTCAAAGCCTCAAAACATGCCCCTAGCAGAAGCCTGTGCTTTGAGCACACAGGCTCAAATCCACCTTCCTTGAAGCTGGGTCTCCACAAGGCAAGAATAATGGAGGAAGCAGGCAAGGGCTGTGAACTGGCTAGGCAAGATCTTTCAGCCCAGGATCTTAAGAAGTCAGTTACCTTTCCCAGGGTAGGTATTGATGCCAAGAAGTGTACCAAAACATTAGACTCTGCCACTCTTCAGGCTTGTGTCTGCTATGTGAGCTTGTGGAGTTTCATTCATGGCTACAGGTGAGGAAGCACTTTGCCACCTGTGTCCCTGGACTACATTTCAGAGAAACCAGCATACATCATTTGGTTTTCACTGCAGGTCCTCTGCAGAAAGAAACTAATATTTGTGAACTTGCTGGCTCCATCATGTGTCCTCCGGAGAAAACTGCAAGGGGGAAAACACTCCTCACATTCTCCAGCTTTCTAAGCTTAGAAATGAAAACACCTCTGTTTGAAAACAAACACTTTGAGCTACAAAAGGCCTCTGACGGCTACACCTGCACTGCCTGGCTGTGAAAAGCAAAGGCACACCTGCTCTTTATGATAAGAAAATCAACCAGAGTAAACAGACTACCTTTTGGTTTGTTTGATGCTGTCAAAACTGAAGTAGGGTTTTATTTGTTTCTTTTTAACCCGCCAGTGGTTTAGAGTAATGAGGATTGTAGTTAGCAGATTGCAACGTGGCTGATGGGTCCAGCAGCGAGTCTAAGCCTGGTTCTTTTTCATTAGCTCGCTATAGTTTTGTGCACATCACATAATTTTCTGCCTCAATTTCTCTGCTGTTAGCCTTTTGCTCCGTGGGGATTGAGTTTGAAGGCATATTCATGTCGGCTATGATAGAGATTTGGAAGCTGTGAGAGGAAATCATTACAGGCCCATTAAAAAAATAATCTCTGAATAGTGTCAATAATAAATAGACAGCATTATAAAAATCTCATGTACTCAATTAAATACTAACTCATTAATATTTCTTGCAGCTTTTTATGCAAGCAGAGTAGAATCATTGGTTCTTTGGTGAGACATCCTTCAGCACTTGGTACTTTGATGAAAAAGACAGAACAGGAGGCCGTTATGGTGCTTGGGAGATGGTGTTCAGAAGGCTTATTAGCTGCCATTTCTGCTTGGTGTAATGTGGTTAACATAGCAGGCTACAGGCAGCATATTTAGTAATTAACGTGTGGATGCAATTAATTAAGTGTGGGATTCATCTGAATAAATGCAGATGTCAGCAAATGTACATAGGCATCCAGGCCCTCTTTGTAGTGACAGGAAAGCAAATATCATCAGGGGAAAGTCCATTCCACTCTGAGACAACCAACCAAACTACATGGCACAAAGAGCAGTCCGAATCTTCCCTCCCATTTCTCTCAGCTAACTACAAAAGGAGCTGCAACGACTAGGCAAAGGGCAGACACAGAGACTGCAGTTATCTAATGACAAGCAAATGAAATCTACATTAAAAGTCAGAGGAACTGTACACAGTTCTACCAGAAAAGTATGGTGTGATCTTGAATCATTTTCTCCCTCTCTTGTGCTCCCATTTTTTCACTGGTATGAAGATGACTGTGAGATTTATTCATTATGAAGACCTTGGCAGCACTCAAGTGGGGGAAATATTTCTTCCCAAGTAATAATGTTGTTGTGATTGCAAATGACTCACCAAGGGGAGTGCCAGTTTTATTTCTCTTCTGAACATGTCTGTTTCATCCAGGTGCCCAAGACAAAATGCTCACTGCATTAACTTTCCTTCCTGAGCATTTCCAGGCCAATCCTACCAAACAAATCTATTCTGGAAATATTAAAATCATTGCCCACGTAATGTGGTATTAATCATCAGAATGACTCCTTTTGTTTGTGCATCACTGTAGTGCTGCAGCAAGTAGGTATTGCTTTTTCACAGTGTGCTTCCTTTCAGCTAACAAAGGCATAACAAATAAAAAGCTGGATCTAAAGGGAATCTATAAATGCTAATGGAGGTGTTGCATCATTTTTATCCCCTTTCAACATAGCCTCCTAATTATATATTCACTGAGTAACACAATGAAGTACAGCAGCAATGGGAGAAGGGGGAGGAGGAGCCTCTTACCTGGCCCTGAGACAGGCTTACAGGTATCCTGTGATGTGAGTCTGGGAGGGGGAAAAAAATTAACTACAGACATGTAGTAATTGGTGCACTAAGTGGTTTGAATGTCAGTAATTACTCTGTCATTGCTTAGCATAAGTACAAGAGAATATTTAAATAGGTATCATAGAATTTTATGTGATAGAGATTTGATATAACTCTATTAGAAACCATTATGAGGCCAATAACACATATTCCTGTTTCTGACAATACAGTGTCTATGGCTGGCTCACAGCGAATAGAATAGAATAGAATAGAATAGAATAGAATAGAATAGAATAGAATAGAATAGAATAGAATAGAATAGAATTAACCAGGTTGAAAGAGACCTTCAAGATCATTGTATCCAACATCTAAACAACTAAACCATGGCACCAAGCACCTCATCCAGTCTCCTTCTAAACAGCTCCAATGATGGTGACTCCACCACCTCCCCAGGCAGCACATTCCAATGGGCAACCACTCTCTCTATGAAGAATTTCTTCCTAACATCCAGCCTAAACTTTCCCTGGTGCAGCTTGAGACTGTGTCCTCTTGTTCTGGTGCTGGTTGGATGGGAGAAGAGACAAACCCCCACCTGGCTACAACCTCCCTTCAGGTAGTTGTAGAGAGCAATAAGGTCTCCCCTGAGCCTCCTTTTCTCCAGGCTAAACAACCCCAGCTCCCTCAGCCTCTCCTCATAGGGCTTGTGTTCCAAACCCCTCACAAACAGCAGGATGCACCCAAAATCTAGAGCTGGCTGTGCCTGAGAGGTAGGAGATTCTGCAGTATTGTTTTGGCAATGGGACTGTCTCAGAAGACACATTACACAAACATCTCACCCAAGAGCAACAGTGTCATTCTGAAGTCAACATAAAGCTCTGCTTGCTAATAAATTGCATAACACTGCAGCAGCAAGTTATCATTCATCACTCCCAAACTTAAAGAGAAGATTGACTGGTTTTCATCTAATCAGTGAGCCTGTGGGAGGAATATAAGGGGGGAGGAAAAAAAAATGCAGTGGCTTAAGGAGGTGTGCAAGGAAGAGATCACACTGAAATGAGAGCTGATCCAGGTCACTGGGGTTTCTACACTGAGCAGAAAAGTCCAGACTGTAGTGGGTAGGAAATGCCCTGGGTTGTTTTTCTATTTGGAACATATCTGCTTTGGAAATAAAAACTTCTGATAGTATCTGTGGATACTACAGATTAAAACCATCCTTCCTTCTTCACTCACCATTATGGGCAAATCTTTTTGGCACTGCATCAGCCCAACTTCATTAAGACCAAAAAAACAAAAGAGCCTGCTCCAGGCTTCTTTGTTTACACAACTACCTTTTAAAATGTGGCTAAATAATAGGGAGAGTTATGGAAATCTGTGGGGTTTTATTTTTGATGTCATTATTGCTAGGTAGTTTATGTCTGCACTCAGACTAGAAATAAAAGAAGAATTGCCCCGTGGAGGGAAAAATGCAGAAGAATGAAGAAGAAAGACAGTCACATTTTTTTCTGGGCAACCACACTGCAGTTTTCACAATACTCTCCTCTGAGAGCCCTTCATCATGCCTGTGCTTGCATACTCTGGTTTCTATTAGATGTTCCTGGAGATGTGCAGTACTTAACATCCATACATAAAAGGCCATTAAAGCATTAAGAGCAATAAGGGGCTAACCAGGCAGTTGCAGAACACAAATATCACAGCTTGTGTATCACAGAACTGAAATGATGATCATGGTCTAAGTACCTGCACTGGGAGACTAGGATTTGGGTTTCTGCCTCTCCTGAATGTTGTGACTTTTAAATCATAAGGCCGGGCCAAATCAGTTCACCTTGTAGTGAGCCCTGTGCAGTGACTATAGAGCAATCTGCACACATTCACATTTCCTCCTTAAAGAGCAGCTCTGTGCCTCATTGTCAAAGATTTATTAAAGGATGAGCCAGTCCCCAGTGAAGGCAATGACATTTTTCCTACAGCTTTTAAGGCAATTTGGATAGTTTTCAACATACAGACAGTAGAAAGATTGCCACTGACTTCAGCCTGGACAAGCTGGTCTTTTAGAAAGGAAATGGAGGAGAAAAACCTTTGCATCTCTGTCCCTTTTGCCACCTTCTTTTGCCTCCCTCATCCTTGGTAAGAAAGCTTGAAATGGCAAACTCATGCACTTACTGGAGTGTTCAGCCAGAATCTGAACCCCTTTTGTCCTGCTGGATTGCAACCCTAATTAGGCATGCAGCCCAGCTGGGCAAGGGCAGCTCAAAAGCCCAGCTGTGGTTTGGTAGTTCAGGGGTTGCATAGGAGAGAATTCATCTGACCACAATATCAAACAGTGCTGGTACTCTAAGAATACAAAACCATTAATTTCAGGTGTCTAAACATTCTCTTCATTCTTCTAGTTTCCTTTAGAGGAGTCAGAAAAATCTCTTGGAGAGTAGCTGTGTGAAAGAAGTTTGGGGTTTTTTCTGTTTAAAGGACAATGGGATTCTTTTTCTGCAGAGATTTTAAGATATTTTTTTTTCTCTCTCTCCAGTTGTCCCATAATTAAAATGAAAAGCAGAAGTGCTGCCTTTGTTCAGAGCCAATTCCAAAATCATTAGCATAAAAAGAAGTGAAAGATGTTTCTATTTCTGGGGAAAGACAAAAAAAACATCTGAACATCTGAAGGGAGTTTAAACTCAGTATTCCACTGCATGGCTAACAAATCATATTGGCATTTCGAGACAAAATATTTTTGTTTGGATGCACATTTATTTCAAATTCCTCTGATTAGATTAATAACAAAAAAAAAGTGTCAGAATTGCCATTTTTTTAGTTTCAAATTTGTGTGTATGTGAAGGAATTTGAGAATTAACCAGGTTGGAAGAGACCTTTGAGATCATCGAGTCCAAACTATCATCCAACACCATCTAATCAACTAAACCATGGCACCAAGCACCCTGTCCAGTCTCTTCCTAAACACCTCCACTGATGGAGACTCCACCACCTCCCTGGGCAGCACATTCCAATGGCCAATCACTCTTTCTATAAAGAACTTCTTCCTAACCTCCAGCCTAAACCTCCCCATGGTGCAGCTTGAGACTGTGTCCTCTTGTTCTGGTGCTGGTTGCCTGGGAGAAGAGATCAACTCCCACCTGGCTACAACTTCCCTTCAGGTAGTTGTAGAGAGCAAGAAGGTCTCCCTGAGCCTCCTCTTCTCCAGGCTAAGCAACCCCAGCTCCCTCAGCCTCTCCTCTCAGGGCTGTGCTCCAAACCCCTCCCCATCTTTGTTGCCCTTCTCTGGATACCTTCCAGCATCTCAACATCTTTCTTAAACTGAGGGGCCCAGAACTGGACACAGGACTCAAGCTGTGGCCTAACCAGTGCTGAATACAGGGGAGAATGACCTCCCTGCTCCTGCTGGCCACGCTGTTCCTGATATTCCTGATAGTAAGAATGAGTGCAGCTCATATGGAAACAGAAAGATTGGCCAGGATGCCATTGGCATTCTAGTCGTGAGGTTTGTGGCTACAGGTTGGACTCGATGATCTTCGAGGTCTCTTCCAACCTTGGTATTACTGTGATACTGTGATACTGTGGCCTTCTTGGCCACCTGGGCACACTGCTGCTTTTGAATAGCTCTGTTACCTGTTAGGTGCAAAAAGGAATCTAACATGACCTTTTCACACTGGTCAAGGACAAACACAGTCTTCTCAGTAGTGACTGCTTTTCTACCTTAACCATTTGGAACAGGAGGATGGTTAGAATTTCTGTTTACCCTAATGTATCTGCTAAAAAAAATTGCACAGAGCTCTTCTTCAGATTATATAGAAAATGTCTTCAAAGTTTAACACAGGGTAATTAAAACATTTTAAAGCCTACAGGTTTGCCAGCCCAGTAGCTGCAAAAGTAGGAAGGAAGAAGTCACTTGAGAGATTATCAGCTTGAGAAGTCTGTTAAGCTCTTCAGGTTTATCTGCAACCTGCTCAGTAAACTCCTGCCTCAGAGATGAGGAAATGCCATTTATGCTTATTCAAGGGCACCGTGGAGGACAGAATACTGCAGTCAGTTCAGGAATTCTGACAACATTAAAGAGACAAGAAGTGAGCAGCATCATTTCCCTCAGCATGCTGCTTCTTTGCATGGTAGGCACCTTGCTTTGAGTGCTAAAGAGCTCAGAGGTGGGACTTCTTGGTAGACACCAAAGAAGCACATCTCCAGTGTCTGAAACATTGTGTTGCAATGACCCCTTTGGTTCAGAACCCTACAGTAAATCTCAGGCAGAGAAAAACACTGGGCTTAGGGAAAGACATGATAGTTTCTGGCTGCAGTTTAAATTCTGGCAAGTGGCACCCCCTTGCATGCTAAATTAAAGCACTTTGCAGTGATGCACCAAGCAGATCCAAGGGCAGAATACGTCCCCAAGGAAGCAACAGTTTTGATAGATGGAAGATGTCATCTGTGATGGTTTCCTCCTCCTAAAGACACTCTGTGTTGTCTTTAGTCTCCAAAGTTTCCCAGCACTTTGTGTTTTTATGAAAACTATCAACATTAGATACATCAAGCTTCACTCACTCCAAGCACCCCTGGATGACTTGCTTATTTCCCCAGCCTCTAGTCTGGTTTGCAGAGAGGCTCTGCCAGCCCAGCCTGTTCAATAGCCATCTCCGTGAGCCATAACACAGCAGCTCCAGATGGAAGACAGGGCAAACATCTCCCTCCAGAGTTATCACCAATTCAGTTCCCATCAATCAACCAGCAGCTGGGAGTGAAAATCATTCCCTGCTTTGCCTGGCTTGCTCATGCCAAAGATTCAGCACATTAGAACTGTGTTTTCTTTCACATCCAGTCCTTAGGGAGGGAAAAGCCTGAAGCCTCTCACAGATTTCCCACATAGCTACTCAGCCTACCACCTCTAAGCATCACATCAGCTTAGCATAAGAAGGGGATGTTATTGTGGTGCTTTGACTTGACATTTTAAGCTCAGAGAATGAAGCTTTATAGCTTGTCAAGCCAAGCATGTGGTTTACAGGTGAGATCTAGTCAGCCTTTCCTCCATCCAAAAGCCAGAGGAGTGTTCCATGCATGGTTCTGATGCACAGGAGCAAGTGACTGGCAGACCGAAGGCACGACCGGGTTAACATGTGGGGAGCAAGCACACTGAATGAATGTGATTGCTCATGCCCATTCTGCAGTTGGTATAAGTAGTAGGAGTTGGCTGGTGAACTGTGTTAATGGTGAGAATCTAGCCTCTGCTCTGTAGTAGCAGACGTGGCAGGAGGTTCCTTGAGCCAAGACAAAAATGGAGAGTGAACATTTGGAGCACTCTGGCAGCAGACGTTTGGCACGAAGCTGCACAGCAGATGCTACAGGGTGCCAGCATGACCTGCTGAGTGGTGCTCTCAGCCATCACCTGCGTGTGGACAGCTGCAGAAGTCCATACCTTGAAAGACATGAAAGAAACAAAACCAGCACATAGCCCAAAGAGTATCTTCTAATCCATTACAAACACAAACAGTAATCAGACTTCTAGACTGCTTCAGAATCATGTGGGCTGCAGATAAAGCCCTCGTTTTCCTTTGATTAGCAGCTCCCCACCCTCAAAGGACGGGAGAGCATGGGCCTGCCTAAATGGGGACCTGTCTGCAGGGCAATACCTGCCTGCTGCTCTCAGGAAGGACAGCCAGTGACCCAGATTTGCCTTTCCATACTGTGAGCAGGCCTGGAAATCCCAACTCTCTTTTTCTAGGGTGTTTTCTTTTAATGCATTCACTCAGGAATCACTGCCACAAATTCAATAACAGGAGGAAGCTGAAACAGCTGTACTCCACACAAGGTATTTCCATTTTAGGGGCCTCTAGCTGATGAAAATTCAATCAAAGGCATAGCTCTGGTTGTTACCTTTGCCTAAGTACACAGTGGTGGTGTTTCTCCGTGCTGCCTGGGCAGTGGGCAGCTTCAGTTTGCATCATTTCAAATGTATTCATCTGTTAAAATTGTGACTCAAATGTTATTGGTATTGTATACCTGGAGGGGGGGGCGGGAAAGAACAATGAACAGATTGAAAGGAAAACATACACTGCAGGCCAGAGAGGAGCAAAAATATCAACCTGAGGAGGAAAGAAAACACAGCAGAGAAAGAAATTCATCTGTGAAGTGAAATAGTACTATATACAAATCATATAGAGAAAGAAAAAGGGAAGGAAATCTATTTCTGTAGGCTAGCCTTTTGTGAGCATCACTTTTATCCCCAGCTTCTGTAGAGGCAGCAGACCCTGCTTTTGCAGAGAACCATACAGCAGGGAAAGAAAACTTGAATCACTTATGGGGGAAAAGAGAAAGGCCATAGGGCTAAATCATAGGAGTCAAAAGATTTGAAACATTGAACTAAAGGCACAAAGCCCAAAAAAGTACAGTGACAAATTCAGAAGTTCTACATAGTTTCTCCATTCAGTGTGAGACATTGTTCACCGTCTCCAGTCCTGGGAGATGTTTTATTCACCTAGAAACCTGTCTTCAGTCTGTCCAAAATAGTATTTTACATCTGGGGATACGGGGATGTCATTAAACAGAGGGCAGCTGACATTGCTGTAGGGCTTCCCAGCTGCAAAAGGAAAAAAAGGTATAAAGCTCTATCAGAGGAGGGAATTTGGCATCATGCTATTGTTGCTATCTACTGAAGCCATATCAAAAAATGATACCTTTGTTGCACCTTTTGTACTTTAAAGTCTCCAGAGAAATCAGGCAGCCCACAAATGAGTTAAGACTCCAAACTGTCAATTGGAAGCCAAAGGGGTTTTCAGCATTTTAAGTAGGGCAAGTGGATCACTCCCCAGTCTTCACCATGAGAGTGGAATAGCAAAGAAACCCAGCTGGACTCTGACCTTCTTTCTGATTTCCCCGAGCACCGCTGAGCAGATCTTTTGTAACCTCTTGACGGGACTCTCAAAAGTGTTCGTATCGCCTCCTCCAACTCCATCTCCCTTTTCCCCCAGTTCATAAGCACTGGTAGCCTGTGTGCAGCACAGTGATAAAGCAGGCTTCTTTGTGGCTCAGAAAAATCTCTCTGCTTCCCTAGAACAGTGTTCTGCTCCTTCTTAGGCTTTTTTTCCCCTCCCAAGCCACCCATCTCAATTCAGAAATGTCATGTTAATGTTTTATAGGCAGGCTCCTCCTGGCTTCTTCTTAGAAACAGCAGCATCCTTGAATAATTTATATGAGTGTGCTTCTGCTCTATTTTTTTCCCCTGGATTTCAGTAAGCTTCCATGAAGGAGAAGGAATGAACTAAGCAAAGGCTAGCAAGTACCTGGCTCTGCATCCAGAGCTTGTCCTCCATTGTTCTGCCCTGTCTGGAAAGCCAGGAAATTAAATTCTTCTCTTAGAAATGCTAAGGGCTGAAGTCAAGTTCAAGGCTAGCAGGGCTTTCCAACAACAGCTACAAGGACCACAGCAAGTAAAATCAGGCTGAGCAAACACCTGCTTGTCAATATTGTGTTTAGCATCATAACTGAGAGATGTTTTAGCGAAATAGGAGGTAAGGAGGAAGTCTGACCACACAAGGGTCTGCCCTTGGAGTCTTACATTGCCTCTCAAGCTGTTCTGTAACTTAAACCATTTATGTCTTTGCCAAAGCAAATTTTAAAACAAAGCAAATCAAACCAAAACCAAACCATGTAAATACAAAAGAGAATACATATATATAACCTGCAAATGTGAAGGACTGCTGGAGTATCCCTTCTTTAAACTGAAACACAGAGCAGGAGAAAAATGTGGAAGAGGTGCAGGAATGGAGGCTCAGGCTGGAAATCCCAGGGTCAGCTGCACTCCCCTCCTGCTACCAGCCCTCCCTAGAAAGCAAAAACTTCCTTCCAGGGAGAGATGGCTGACACCCGAAAGCAGCCCAGACTAAAACTAGGGGACTAAAACATCTCTCTTATGAAGAAAGGCTGAGGGACTTTGGGCTTTTTAGTCTGGAGAGAAGGTTGAAAGGGGTTCTTATTACTGCTTGTGAATACTTACAGGGTAAGTGCCAGCACATTGAGGCCAGACTTTTTTCCAGTGGTGCCCAGTGACAGAACAAGAGGTAATGAGCACAAACTTGAACATACAAAGTTCCATCTAAACATGAGGAGGAAGTTCTTTACTGTGGGGTTGCTGGGGCTTGGAAGAGGCTGCCTATAGAGATGGTGGATTCCTGGATGCCATCCTGTGCAGCTTGCTCTAGGTGAACCTGCTCTTGCAGGGAGTTGAACCAGATGGTCTTAAGAGTCCCCTTTCCAGCCCCTACCATTCTGTGAAACATCCAGAGGAGGACTCCAGGTGTCATACATTCTTGACTGCAGTGCTGGTATTAGACCAGAACACATTATTCCCATAGGCACTCTCCTTCTTTGCTTGGCTTTTTGTCTCGGGTTCGTCCACTTAAGGCAGACACATTCCCTTTAGTGCTTTACACTGCAGCACAAAAGTAAGCCTGCAGTTTGTACAGGCCATTCCTAACCTATTAACTGAATCCTGTACCAGCACATCTGCAGTAACATGGGGTAAAAGCTTTCAGGTGAACCTTTACCTTGTTCTGAACTCTGAGTTCTCTCTGACGGGTGCGAAACAATGGCACGTCGGGAGCTAGCCCAGCTGCTGCTCAGGAGGCTGTTTATTAAACTTTCATCTCTCTCTTTTCAAAGCAAAATACTGAGATTGAATTACTTTAGCCTCCTCTTTCTCAATTTCTCCGAAGTGCAGAGGATATATCTTCATTGTAGTTGTTGAAACTTATGCTAGCCTACCCGATCTATATTTTACCAGCTAACAGTGAGGCCAAAGCATCACAAACTGCAGAGACTAACTCCATGATACATTTCTCCAGCTTTCTCTGTGAGGCTGGTAATAGCTTCTGGTTTCCTACACATTTTTGGTAGTGGCATCCAAGTTCTTTTGTAATGTAAAACTTGCTCTGTTTTACCCATGCAGACTGAAGTCATAGGATGTTAGGGGTTGGAAAGGACCTTCAAAGATCATCGAGTCCAACCCCCCTGCCAGAGCAGGATCATAGAACCCAGCACCGGTCACAAAGGAACACATCCAGATGGGTTGTGAAAGTCTCCAGAGAAGGAGACTCCACAACCTCTCTGGGGAGCCTGTTCCACTGCTCTGCAACCCTCACAGTGAAGGGTACACTTCCCAAAATAGCTCCTGGTCCCCCCCACACACACACACTTCACTTGGATACAAAGCACCTCCTCATGTTGAGGTGGAACCTCCTGTTTCTATCCATTGCCCCTTGACCTATTCCAGGGTGCAAGTTAGCAGAACCTGTCCCCTCCCTCTTGACCCCCAGACCTCAGATATTTAGAAACATTTATTAAATCCCCTCTCAGTCTTCTCTTCTCCAGACTAAAAAGCCCCAGGACTCTCTGCTATTCCTCATAGGGCACATGCTCCAATCCCTCAGTCACCCTGGCATTGTCTGCTGGTATGCAGGGAAAAAATCACTCTTGCAGAACTTGTTTTTTGTTAAGACTTGTTGTCTTGATCTGAAAAGCACAGATTTTCCTACCAAGCAAAATGATACTTATGGAAAGATTTCATTGCAAGAGCCACCATGATGCTTTATTTGATGAAGCATTGGTGGGTTTGTTCTTTTGGCATGGAGGCAAAGCGAACCATGAGCTGCAGTCGCACAGAGTGAAAGATGTATGGAAAACAAAGGTATTTTAAAATCCCCTTCTTTCACCACCACCTCCCCTTTCCCATCAGATCTGCCCCTTTTCCACCCCACCTGCCCCATATTCCCCCCTTTTTGGCCTCAAATCCCAGAGCACCTGGGCTCTGTTGGAGTCTCCTCCCACCCCAGGTGTGGCCACTTTGCCCTCCCCACCTACTCCCCTTTTTAATACCCCACAGGGAAGGCTGAAGCCCTAAGGTGAGCCCATTTGGGCTGAGGGATCCTCCTCTCATCGCTGGTGAGTGCCCATGGTGCGCACTGGGTGATGGTGGTGGTGAACAACAAAGGCCGGGGGGCCTGGTGGCCCCCGGTTAGCTAGGAAGACATTTGATGACTACTCCAATTTATATCATCCACGGGTGGTGGCTGGGGCTCCTTGCTGGGCCTGAGCTTCTCTGTGTGGTAAAATCAGGCCTTTGTCTGAAGCAAGAAAATACCATAATGGAAATGTGCTGGTTTCTAGCATTGAACAAAGCCTCTTTGCAAGTACCAGAAGGTTTCTTAGCTGCCTTTGCAGCCACAGAAATGTGCTCACGTTGAGAGTGTGCAGCTGTAGATTTTCATTTGAGATGGACAGGAGTTTAATTTGACTCATAAAATATAAAAGATAATAAAGTAAGGAGTCAGATGTTTTCAGCCCTAAGAAACAGCCCCATTATGATTTAGAGATCAGTCATAATTAGCTCCAAATCAATATTTGACACTTGCACTATATTTAAATTATATTGCTGTAAAGTACATTAAGAATTCCCTGCTGAGAATAGTTATCCCACAGATCAGGCTAAAGAAGAGCTAATGTAATAAACAATTTATAACTTTAAGTATGTTTCCAGCAATAAAGTCTCCAAATCCATCCTAAATAAATCTTGTGCAATATCTCATGATGACTTATAATTTAGTTATATGAAGAGTTGAAGAAACAGATTATGGTCACCCTCCAATACTCTGGGTGCTTTAGACTCTGGCCCTCAAGAATCATTTCACATGATAACTGATTGCTGTAGCCACATCTCTTATCTCAAGGGTGAATAAGAGGAACTTCACCAAATTATTTTAGAGCTTTGGGAGAGGATGTGATATGCCCTTATCAGACCTCCAGAAAACACAAGTATAGAGAAATCTTTTCTCACTGCATGAGACAGGCATTAGCAAATACAATTCCTTTATTAGTGTAACAACTGAATAGAATAGAATAGAATAAACCAGGTTGGAAGAGACCTTCAAGATCATTGTGTCCAACCTATCATCCAACACCACCTAATCAACTGAACCATGTAACCAAGCACCCTATCAAGTCTCCTCATAAACACCTCCAATGATGGTGACTCCACCACCTCCCTGGGCATTACATTCCAATGGGCAATCACTCTCTCTGTGTAGAATTTCTTCCTGGCATCCAGTCTGAACCTCCCCTGGCACAGCTTGAGACTGTGTCCTCTTGTTCTGGTCCTGCAAGCCTCGAGAACAGACCAACCCTCACCTGGCTACAACCTCCCTTCAGGTAGTTGTAGAGAGCAATAAGGTCTTCCCTGAGCCTTTTCTTCTCCAGGCTAAGCAACCCCAGCTCCCTCAGCCTCTCCTCACAGGGCTTGTGTTCCAAACCCCTCCCCATCTTCGTTGCCCTTCTCTGGACACGTTCCAGCAAGTCACCATCTTTCCTAAACTGAGGGAATCACAGCTATGCTGCATGCTCGGGAAGTGGAGTGGAGAGGAGTCAGAGATGCAGTAGTCTGACCATGTACCACTGTGATGCCAGAACTGGGAGAGCTATGGGTCACCCTGAAGCTATTCCATCCCACCAGTGAGCCTGCACAGCAACCTGTGGTGTTCCAGGGCTACACAGGGCTGGACAGATAGAAGCGTGATGGGAAATGATCTTGGCGTAAGAAAGCTTCCAACCTTTAGCTAATTCAGTCCATTTGACACTAAAATTTAAACCTGCCAAGCTAAATTAAAATTATCTAGCAATGCCTTTGGTCAGGGCTAGGTTTTCCTGTGAGGCCTTAAAAAGCTTAGAGTGGAAAGGGCAAAATGAAATGTCTTTACAGGCTTAAAGAGAGCTGATCCAAAACCAAATCTTTTTTTTTTTTTTGCTCTGAATTCTCTCTCTCTTTTATTTAGAGTCCCCTGAGAAACTGTGTGCGCTGACCTGAGTCATCTTCTGCTAATACAGGGGGTCACTGGCACTAGGAATGGTCCTTCTGCTGCTGCAACCTGCAGGCTTGTAAGATCTCTCAGAGATCACAGGCAAAGAGCTGAGCAAGACGCAAACACTTGCCAAAACAAAGCCTTTTTCTGCAGAATTTCCAAGGCAAGAGCATAGTTTTGGTTGTGTGTGAGCCCCAGTGTGCATGGGTGGCGGTTCAGAAATCAGAGCTCTCATCCATTTCAAAAGTCAGAATGATACCAATTAGCAACAGCTGTTTGGAAATGGCCCTAACCAGAGGACAGCAGCTCCCTGAGCCGGACACTCTGGAGCTGGTTGAGGTATTCCTACACGCATCCACAGCACACAAAGTTTGTCACCAGTGTTTGCTTTACCTTATTGCAAGCAAAGGCAGAGTTTTCCTTAGAGGCAGCTGACAATGAAATTTCCTCAGTTTTTTCGGTCTCCAGTGTGTGTTTGCGTTTTGGGACAGACTGTCTGGGAGCCAAACCCTCAGGTAATCACAATACAGGTAGAAAAAGACCACACCAGCCTGCTCCCCAACTGCAGATTTATACTGTGCTAACAACTTCGGCTACAGTCATGCCCTGTAGCACTGTTTTTTTTCCTCCACTGAAGGACTACTCCACTTCCTATTTCTAGCCTCACAAGAAAGCACCTGATCAATATTAAGACCCTGATGTGAGGAATTTCAGGAACAATCACAATCTCTTGTGCCCTGCCATCAAAGCATTTCTCTTCCCAACACCCCTCCCTGCAGAAACCGGCCTGGGTTCCTCTTCCAGGGAAGGCTCTCATGAAGTCTGTGACGCAGCAGTTCTCGAGTCTCGTTTCTTCCACATTCCAGTGCTTTATTAATCTGACTATGGTAATATTATTCATTCATAGCTGAGAGGTCCCAAAGATTTGTATTGAGTCATTTCTTATCAACTCCAAAGTCGGTCTGTCAAGTGCAATAGGAGTCTATCTTATTATCTTAACTCAATGTATGTGTGCGCAGCAGAGCGACAGCTAAATAAATCAGAGCAGACCCGTGGGCTTCTAACTTGTTACTGCATGTCTCTCTGTAACTGATCCAGTATCTGGCAGGGATGAGAATATGGATGAAAGCCATTTTGATAAGGGGACAGGCAATGCTTGATGGTGAAACAACTGGAAGAGGTGAGACAGTTATCATCGAAGTGGTGTGATAAGAGTGTGGTTTCAGGTGATACTGCTGACTTTGGAGAGCTGCTGTTTACATGAGGAGATGAGGCAAAAGGAGCAGTGGAGGACACATTTTTGAAACTTGAGATTTTAGTGCAAAGCAACTAGTATCCAAGGAGTTCTAGAAGGTCATGCAAGTTCAGTTTTAACTCTGATTGCCTCTGAGAGGAGAGTGGAACTGAGATGCTGGTAACAGCACTGACTGGAGAGGAAGCTGCCTCGTAGTAAAAGAAAAATTGAATACATTCACTTCTGGTTTGGGTGATTTAAAATATTTAGCAGAGTAATGGAGCACTTTGGAATGCAAGCAGGGTTTGCTGTTTAATACAATACACCAGGTTGTAAGAGACCTTCAAGATCATCGTGTCCAACCCATCAACTAATCCAACCCACCTAAACAACTAAACCATGCAACCAAGCACCCCATCAAGCCTCTTCCTGAACGCCTCCAATGAAGGTAAATAAAAAAATCATAGTATGAAAACATTCAAGACAATGGAATAGAATGAAATAAACCAGGTTGGAAGAGATCTTCGAGATCATCGTGTCCAACCTAGCATCCAACACTATCTAATTGACTAAACCATGGCACCAATCACCCCACATAGTCTCTTCCTAAACACCTCCAATGATGGTGACTCCACCACCTCCCTGGGCAGCACATTCCAATGGCCAATCACTCTTTCTGGAAAGAACTTCCTAACATCCAGCCTAAACCTCCCTTGGTGCAGCTTGACACTGTGTCCTCTTGTTCTGGTGCTGGTTACGTGGGAGAAGAGACCAGCCCCCGCCTGTCTACAACCTCCCTTCAGGTAGTTGGAGACAGCAAGAAGGTCTCTCCTGAGCCTTCTCCTCTCCAGGCTAAGCAACCCCAGCTCCCTCAGCCTCTCCTCATAGGGCTTGTGCTCCAAACCCCTCACCAGCTTTGTTGCCAGCAATGTCTCCACCACCTCCCTGGGCAGCCCATTCCAATGAGATTGGAGGCCAGAGTAGAAAGGATAGGTAAACCATGACTGATGCAGAAAGGCAGGGATACCTGAGGTGGTTTAGTCAAGAAGGAAAAGACTTCCCTTCAATGTTTAAAAATATCAAGAAGAAGGGGGAGGGAGGAAAAAAACCAATGCTGAAAACCATACATGACCAGTCATAGAATCACTAAGGTTGGAATAACAAAACCTTCAGCATGTTTAGATATTCTTCTAAGCAAAGAGATAGAAATCTCCAGCCAGAGACCAGAAATAAAACTGTTTTGACATTGCTGTACATATATTTGAATGCTTTAGTATATTAAAGCACAGAAGGCCAATCAATATACTTGGATATTTATATCAAAGTAATGAGAGAGAAGAATGTGGTGCAATATGCTTTGCTTTGCTGTGCTGGTGTAAATAACATCAGCAGCTCATCCAAAGAGTGCTTCCCCATTGTCTTTTCTAAAGACATGAGCAAGGCTAAAAAGTATCATCAATACCTCCTACATTTCTTCTGTTTGTCTTCTTGGCTTTTGCTTTGTTTTGGTCTCGTTTGTTTGGTTTGGGTTGTCGCCGAGGGGCTTTTTGGGTTGTTTCTTTGAAAGGTAGTTTTAGAAACAATCTTCAAGGCTCAACCTCAGAAAAAGAACAGAAAAAAAAACCCTCTCATCTCTCAGCACAACTGAGAAAAAGCTTTTTTTACTCTGTGGGAGTTCAAATCCTTCTGTAACAATACTGGTAAAGAACTAAGGGAGGGGGAAGAAACTAAGAGTTCTTCATATACCAACAGAATTTATGCTGTTGAAAATAGTGGTGGGAGGAGGAGGTTCTTCACCATGAGAGTGGTGAAACTCTGGAATAGGTTCTCCAGGGAGGTGGTTGAGGCCCCATCCCTGGAGGTGTTTAAGACCAGGCTGGATGAGGCTCTGGCCAGCCTGCTCTAGTGTGAGGTGTCCCTGCCCATGGCAGGGGGTTGGAACTAGATGATCCTTGTGATCCCTTCCAACCCTAACTGATACTATGATACTATGAATCAAGGTAAACTTTCTGCCACATCTTTCAGTTTTAGTAATATTCAGATCCAGGCACTGGCTGAAGTCCATTTCTAGGATACTGAATGCTTCAAAGGTACATTTACATTTTCTCTATACCATATACTGTCTTCTGCAGTGCAGTGTAGCTGAGAAGATTAAAATGCCAAAAGGACCTTGAAGTGATTTCCCCAGCTTGCTTATACATGTCATTGGGTTTTTTCTTTTCTGTAGTCATTCCTGAGAAGCTGGAGAGTGGGGAAAAAATAATAATTACATAGAATCATAGAATCAACAAGGTTGGAAAAGACCTCAAAGATCATCAAGTCCAACCAGTCACCCAACACCTCATGACTAAACCATGGCACCTAGTGCCACATCCAGTCCCCTCTTGAACACCTCCAGGGACAGTGATTCCACCACCTCCCTGGGCAGCACATTCCAATGGCTAACAACTCTCTCTGTGAAGAACATTCTCCTCACCTCGAGCCTAAGATATGCTAAAAGCAAGAGTGGATAGAATGAAGCCCCTTTCATAAACCACAGTTCAGTATTTTGTTCAAGCACGTGCAGGGTGCTTCCAGGCAAACTTTTGCAGCAGGTGACGGTGGCAAACTGGAGCTCACACCTGGCCTAGATGCTGTTGCCACAGAATGGAAGCCATACCACTTTCCATAAAAATAGAGCATCTCTTTGAGCACAGTGGCACAACTCTTAGGTGCAGCATTTATGTCCTCCAAGCTCCACACACTACAAACAGCTGACCAATGGCTATGGGAGCACTGAATTGATGCTCCAGCACTTTGTAAAGGTGTGAAAGCAGAAGCAGGAGAGCACAAGGGGCAATCACTTGAACGAGCCATGTGCTCCACTTCAATGCACTGATTGTTGAGTGTGAACCCACAAGGAAATAATGCACTCTGCTGGTTCAGTTCCTTGCATGTTCTAAGTTGCATCATTCACAAAGAAAATAGCTTTCAGGGAGCAAATATGAGATACAATGGATAAAAAAATAAAAGACAGCAATATGAGGGACAGAAGGTTCCCTGTTGCTCTGTCTCATGTGTATTATCCCTGCTTATATTCTTGAATGCAGATTAGGTGAGCAAATATTATCATAGTATCAGTCAGGGTTGGAAGGGACCACAAGGATCATCTAGTTCCAACCCCTGCCATGGGCAGGGACACCTCACACTAGAGCAGGCTGGCCAGAACCTCGTCCAGCCTGGGCTTAAACACCTCCAGGGATGGGGCCCCAACCACCTCCCTGGACAACCCATTCCAGGGCTTCACCACTCGCATGGGGAAGAACTTCCTCCTCATGTCCAGCCTGAATCTCCCCACCTCCAGTTTCATTCCATTCCCCCTAGTCCTATCACTCCCTGAGATCCTGAGAAGTCCCTCCCCAGCCTTCTTGTAGGCCCCCTTCAGATACTGGAAGGCCACAATCTTCAATAAGAGTGAAAAACACACACAAGGGACTCCCTAATTCTTAGAGTTCAATGGCACTGCTCCACAACTTCCTGCAGAATGGAGGGTTTAAGGAAAACAGAGGTTTGTTCTTTCTGCTTGGACATTTCTCGGTTATCTTTTGCAAGAGCACACAAAATGATTTAGTTCTCACAGAATAACTGAATTACATAAATAAAACATTGCAGAAAAGAAGTCTCAGCACAATTTAGGTGAAGTGAATTTCACGAGGCCCCTTTTATTGTGGAGAATTCCACCTATCTCTTCCTGATCCCTTTATTCTATCTAAACTTAGAAATTTATGTCAGTTCAGAAAAATCTATTACTCTGCCTCATAACTGAAACCATTATTTTCCCCTCTATGATCCATCAGGTAAAAACAAGTGCAATAGATAGCTCTAGCAGAGCTCTGAACATAAAAGGCCTCGAGAATAGAATGAGATAACGTTAAACCCTTCTCGCTGTGCATTGTAACTGGAAATGATAACCTTGCTGTTTAATTTAAATCAAGTCATAAGCAAAGGCTCCTGACTGTAATTGTTATATGCCACAAATAAAATGATTAGAAAATGGAATGGGAAAGGTGTAGTTTTGCTTGTTGTACTGCCTATAAGCAAACTGAACTCTGCGAAGGTCATAGAATCATAGAATAGAATCATAGAATCGATAAGGTTGGAAGAGACCTCAAAGATCATCGAGTCCAACCTGTCACCCAAGACCTCATAACTACTAAACCATGGCACCAAGTGTCACATTCAATCCCCTCTCCAGGGATGGTGACTCCAGAGGTTTATCACCCTCTGCTGTCTTCTTCCCCCAGTAATGGATCCATGTGACTGCAAAAATACAGACAGAAAGAAATGAAAGCAAAGTGTTCATTTTCTACTTGACTCTTTCTTTCCAGAGCCTTCCTGATTCTATTGCACTGCTGAGTTTTCTCTTCTTTGTTCCTCTGCCAGTCTGGGTAAAAAGAGATCCAAAATTAGACCTCATATTAGAGTGGCAGCATTTCACTGGTGTCACAGCAGTTTACACACAGGCAAAATAATGGGGCAAGTACATGGACTTGGGCCAGAAAGAGAAACCACTGGATCTCGCAGCAACATTCATGTTTTGTAAGCTTGGCCTCAGCTGGATTCTTGATAGTGGCAAAGGGGCTCTACCAGGCACCAGACTTCTCAGAGCAACCCAGTGCAAGAGAACAGTGAATGTCCTGGGTGTACTGTTTGCAGGACACACACCAATGGGGTGGAAATGGTGCTCAGGCTTGGAGGACAAAGCCTGACTGCACCTCTTCACCTACAGAACCTCACTTTGAGGAGGTCAAGTACACAGAGTCTGCCTCAAAGATCAATACAAAATAAGTATCTTTGATGCAGTGTCTGTATGAGATGCACCAAAGTGATCCTAACTCCTGCTTTCAGGCGGTGCTGTTGCTTATCTCCTACCATGGGCCAGGACATACTAAGGGCAGCTAGCAGAGTCAGACTCCATTAACCAGCTGTTGCTGTGCAAGCATGGAAAGAGAAAGCACAGGAGATAAAATGGTAGGAGAGAAAGTTGCCTGCTGGGAGCAGCCTGGGTCAGGCTGTGTGACCTGATGCCTGTCCAGGTTCTCTCCTCAGACAGTTCAGAAGGGTGCAGCTCACTTGCAGCTTCTGCTCCTTTCAGCAAAAGTGGGGCCACAGGTGGCATAGGCAGCTTGAAACAGCTAATTTCAGTTTATAACATGTGGGTTATTACACACACCCCTCAGAGTCCCATATCTCCTGGATACCTTTAAGCAGCAAACAGAAAGCAGCCCCCAATGTGTACCTCAGAGGAGAAATACAGCTTTGGCTCACTGGTTCACTGACTGAAAGAGCCTTTGAGTGCAAGAGAAATTAAGCAAAGTATTCAATGTAACTGGATAAACAGACATTTTATAGGCCTGGTATGTTGGCCTAGGAAGATATTCATTGTACAGGTGTATTTTCTCTAGATTTACTGGCATCCATTCAGCAGAGTCCCACACAATCTTGCTGACTTGCCCCCTAAGAGCAGAGGCCAGCACAGAGCAGCTTGGACCAGTTGGAATAATCCAGAATGCTGGAAAATTTGGTGTTTTCCTGCTGCAGATTTTCTTTCTTTTCTTCCTTCCTTCCTTCCTTCCTTCCTTCCTTCCTTCCTTCCTTCCTTCCTTCCTTCCTTCCTTCCTTCCTTCCTTCCTTCCTTCCTTCCTTCCTTCCTTCCTTCCTTCCTTCCTTCCTTCCTTCCTTCCTTCCTTCCTTCCTTCCTTCCTTCCTTCCTTCCTTCCTTCCTTCCTTCCTTCCTTCCTTCCTTCCTTCCTTTTCATCTCCTGCTAACTGCACACATCTGTGCTTTTGAAGATTATATTTCTTTCATCAACAGCTTCTTTGAGTTGGGCAAACTCCGGGTTTATTTGCAGCGTTCTTAATGTTTTAAGTCTGAAAAACCACGTTAGAAATAGTGCTTGAACATGAAGAGTGCAAGTTCAACACAAAGATCTTTCCAAACAGCAGCATTCCTGTTCTTATTACTTAGAGATACTCTGTGGGATTTGCTCAGCTCATATCGCAACAGAGTTAAACACAGATCCCAGCCAGATGAAAGCTGCACAGAATGATGGAGGTTTGATTATCATAAATAACATCTTGTTGAGGCCATGAGCCAGTAGCTAGCATGAGCCTCAGAATAAACAAGGATGGAGGACAGCAGGAGACTTTGGCAGGGAGTCTCCCAGTTCCTTCCATGCCAACTCTTATCAGGATGGGTGTGGTAAAGTCATTTAACCTCCCCTTCTTCCAGAGTGGCTGATTACTTTCCCAAGTCACATGGATGCTCTGACAACTAATTAATTATCACTGTATTGTGCCACACAAATGTAATTAGTACAAAGAGAGTTAGTAGGGAGAAACACTGCACATGAAATGAAGGTGAACAGGGAGAGGATGCTAGAAAGATTCAAAGTCTAGCAGGATAGAAAGAGGAGAACAATGAGTAAGGAGTTTTGAATAGCTAGTACATAAGATGTGTGTGAAAGAGGACTGTGTGAAAGAGGACTGTGTGTGAAAGAGGACTGTGGGCTACCTTCCCAAAGCAGAGGAGGAGAAAAGGGAATAAAAAATTAGTAGCAAGGCACTGAGATGGGTGGGTTTGAAGCATAAAGAGGAGAAAAGAAATTCAAGAAGAGGTAATAAAAGCCACTCAGCCTATAAAGTAATGAATCTTTTCATTTATTTATACCCTTTTTTAACATTAGAGGGAAAGTGTTAGCACACTTACAGTGAGCCCACCCTATGTTAACACAGTATAGCTCTTAATTCCTGAATTAAGTTGTTAAACAATTAACTGATGGATCAGAAGTAAATAATTAAAACTTGGTTCTCCAAGCTTCACAACTGAGAACACCAAACTGTCACAGTGATACCAGATTTTGGCAGAACCAATATCATAGTTCATTTAACAACAAAAAAAAAACAACCCTGCAAAATTCTAACACCTCTAGCTGAAAGGACTGCTAGCAAAAAAGCATCTGGGCTCTGTTTCCCCATGGAACAAAATAAAATGGATCATCCATTATGTAAATCTCCCAAATTAAAGTTATGTCTGGAGAAAACAGAAGCATGGATTGCTAAGTTCCTCTACAAAATACCTAGACCCATCCTGGGGCCTGGGCCTGTTGAGAGGGGTCTCAGCAGGAGAGGAAAGGGTGTCATTCTAAAAGGCTAAGGCAGTTTTGAGTTAGGGATGAAAAGATCTCTTCTTCTAATACCTCTAAAAATTAACAACTATAAAAACAAATCCTTGCACTTCAATGGACAATAACTCCCATAACTGCATTCTTAGGATACTGTACTGTGACAGAAACCCAAAGCCCCCTTCCTTTCCTGTGCTGTTACAGAACCCCAAAGCTCCCTTCCTTTCTTGTACTGTTACAGAACCCCAAAGCCCCCTTCCTTTCCTGTGCTGTTACAGAACCCCAAAGCCCCCTTCCTTTCCTGTACTGTTACCGTACCCCAAAAGCCCCCTTCCTTTCCTGTGCTGTTACAGAACCCCAAAGCCCCCTTCCTTTCTTGTACTGTTACAGAACCCCAGTGTAGAGTTCTATTTTTTAGCTACTAAACCTATTGAAGAAGTTTATATGATCATTTTGGGGGGTTACAGTATTCTGCAACTGCATTCTTAGGATACTGTACTGTTACAGAAACCCAAACCCCCTTCCTTTCCTGCTCTAAAAGTATTGCATTCTCTGTGTGCTTTATCAGCAAGACATTGAAAGGACAATGAATGAACAGTCAAAGAATGGATCTCCACAGATCACTTTGGCAATGAACACATCAAAATCTGTTTCAGAGACAACATTAAGTAACTCTTCCTTTGCTTCAGGTGGAGCCAGGCTCTTCTTGGTGGTGCCCAGTGACAGGACAAGGGGCAATGGGTGGAAGTTGAGGCATAGGAAGTTTCATGTGAATATGAGGAAAAGTTTTGTCACTGAGAGGGTGACAGAGCACTGGAACAGGCTGCCCAGGGGAGCTGTGAAGTCTCCCTCTCTGGGGATATTCAAAACTCATGTGGATGTGTTCCTGTGTAATTTGGTGTACGTGATCCTGCTCTGGCAGGGGGGGGTTGGACTGGATGAGCTTTCGCGGTCCCTTCCAGCCCCTGCAATTCTGTGATTGGTTCCATGGCACTATTTAATAACATTAACAACAAACAGCTTCAAGAATCTCATAATAATTGGGTTTATTCTTGTAAAAGAGGAACAGTAGAGAAATAAACAAACAAACAGAAGATCTCACTTTGCATCTGCCAAACATGGGAGTTGTTCATCTCCCGTGAGCATCTTGCAGTACAGAAAAGCACTTTTACTTCAGGCCTAAGCAAAGCAATCAGTCTGGGTTCTGCCATAATCACAGTCAGAGGATTATTTTTCCATTCTTTTACCATGACAAGACTCTGGAAGCTGCACAGATCCATTGCATTTCTTCATGAGAACAACCTGGCGGCAGTGAGAAATCTAAAGAACAGCAAGTAATTATTCCAGTAGGATAATTCTACAGCAGCTATTTGAGCAACACTCATTTCATTTGTCCATTCTTGCAATCTGTTTTTTAAAAATAAAAATAAATAGAAGACTTTTATTTTTTTTGGAAGCCCCCATCCCTCCAGCCTCCTGATGCTTAGTCTGGGTGCTTAGTCAGCAGCAAAAACTGCAAGTGTCTTTGAGCATGGGGATGAAAAACGTACCATAAGTTCTCAGCACCCTCTTCACAACCTCCTCCTCTGGGGCTGGGCTGAATTCACAGCCATGCTGACAGGTGTCCCTCAGCCCCCCACCCAGGGGGTCACTTCAGCACAGCCTGGGGTTGGGCATAGGATGAAGAGTCAGTCTGGAAGTAGCACTCCAGCTGCCCACAGAGAGCCTCAAAGGTAGGTCGCTCCCTGGCTCTGCGCACCAGCACTGCAGCATCAGCCGGTAGAGCGGTGTGGGGCAGGTCTCTGGCTGAGGAAGTCTGTACCCCTTGTCCAGCATCTGGATCACCTGGTGTCCTGGCATACCTGAAAGCCAAAGGAGTTTGTTAAGACTAGTTGATGTCTACTTTTAGTGATGCCACATGTCTCGTAATGAGGTATGCGTTGAGGGCAGAGCTGGTCTCAGCAGGCCCCCCACCAACATCCACAGGAGTCACTGGAGGATCCCAAACCAGCAGTTAAAAACCATCCCTGTCAATTCCCAGCCCCCTGACCCCTACTACACCACCTGAGAGGCACAGCAAATAGGTTTGTCAGGGTGTGAGGACTTTCCTCGGCCACCTAGGTTTGCCAACATTTCTCTGACATCTATTTCACTGAAATTGTTCCTGAAGTCCTCTACTCTCAGCAATTCCAAATCTTCCAGGAAAATCTGCCCTGCTGCTGAGTTTTCCTCACATTTAGAAAGTTTTCCTTCATGTCAGCCTTAAGTTTCCTCTGGGGCAGGTATGCAAGTGTATCCTGTCTGCCCTGCAAGTCATGGAGAAGAAACCATTCCTCTACCTTTGCTAAGCTTTTATGTATAGAGTTATAGAATAAACCAAGTTGGAAGAGACCTTCGAGATCACTGCATCCAACCTATCATCCAACACCACCTAATCAACTAAACCAGCACACCAAGCACCCTATCAAGTCTCCTCCTAAACACCTCCAATGATGTTGACTCCACCACCTCTCCCTGCAGCCCATTCCAATGGGCAATCACTCTGTAGAATTTCTTCCTAATATCCAGCCTAAACCTCCCCTGGTGCAGCTTGAGACTCTGTCCTCTTGTTCTCATGCTGGTTGCCTGGGAGAAGAGACCAACCCCCACCTGGCTATAACGTCCCTTCAGGTAGTTGCAGCAATAAGGTCTCCCCTGAGCCTCCTCTTCTCCAGGCTAAGCAACCCCAGCTCCCTCAGCCTCTCCTCACAGGGCTGTGCTCCAAGCCCCTCACCAACTTTGTTGCCCCTCTCTGGACACGTTCCAGCAAGTCAACATCCTTCCTAAACTGAGGGGCCAAGACTATTGTCTCATTCCCTTTCCGTTCTTTGGGCCTTTTTAAATTCAGATCTTGAATTGCATCACCTTCACTTCTTTTCCCAAGACCTCTGAATGGTATTTCTTCTGTACAATTCCCACTGCCACCATGGATCAACATAACCTCATCTCCTACTGAGAACAACCTCCTACAAGTCATGGCAGGTAAGCAAATCGCCCTGGCAAAAGGACATTTTCTACTGTAGAGTTACAAGCAAACTTTGCCTTTGCAAAGGGCTAACACTGAACATATTTTCAGAGCTTCATGGTGTTACATCTATTTATACTTGACTGGTTTATTTATGTGTATGTGTGCACACAGCTACAGTTTCTATAATAAAGCTTTTTTTTTTTTTTCCTTCTTCCTTTTTTTTCCCTCCCAGAACACTTTCACAGGAGGTGAGGGTAGGAATCAGAAGCAAAATCAATTTTTCCTGTTACAGGAAATACCAGTTTGGGACCCTGTGAAATGTAGTTTCTGGTGAACCCACCACCCCTCAGGCCTGCACAGATGCAGCATAATATATATATATATATTTTTGCTTTAGTACTTTCCTGTGCTCTCCTCACCAGCACAAAATGAGTCACAGTCAATCATCTCACTGATATCTTGTGTTATTTGAGCCACAGTTCCCTGAGTATTTCTCACAGTGCTGGGAATAATAGCTGCCCTCATACCATAAATCTGCTTTCAAGGTTGGTGACATTTTAGTCTTAATTCTTGTGCTCCTTCTCTTTAAGAAGACTTTGCCCTGCAACAGGCAAATATGAGAGAAGGAGGTAAAACCACTCTGATCCAATTTCAGACACAGTCTTCCATGAGATATACTAAAAAAAAAAAACATAATCCATTCTTCAAAAAAAAAGCAGGATGGGAGACAGAAAAACCTTTCCCTTTTCCTCATTCCAAGAATTGGCATCTTTGATCTGATGCTGGAGGGAATAGCCAGTTAGCTTATTTGCCTGTGCAATGCAGGCTGACTCAGCAAGAGGAAGCTTGAAGGGCTGCTAATCACAGCCTTTGAAAGCTTCCAGCGAGCCTGGGGCAGCCAGAAGGTCTGACCCACTAAAGGGACCTCATCTGAACACTCTAAGAATCACAGATTTATTGAATTGTTTAGGCCAGAAAAGACCTTTAAGATCATCAAATCCAAGCATTAACCTAACAGTACCGAGGCTGCTGCTAAACCATGTCCCCAAGCACCGCATCTACATACCTTTTAAATACCTTCAGAGATGATGGTTCAACCAGTTCCTTGGAAAGCCTGTTCCAGGGCTTGACAACTCGTGAAGTGAAGTAATTTTGCCTAACAACCAACCTAAACCTCCCCTGGTGCAACTTGAGGTCATTTCCTCTCATCCCATCACTTGCTACTTGGGAGAACAGACCAACACCCGTCTTGTTCCAGCATCCTTTCAGGTAGTTGTAGAGAGCAATAAGGTCTCCCCCAAGTCTCACTTTCTCCAGACTAAACAATCCCAATTCCATCAGCCATTTCTCATAAAACTTGTGCTCTAGACACTTCAGCGGCATTGTTGCCCTTCTCTGGACAAGCTCCAGCACCTCAATAGCTCTTTTGCAGCAAGGGGCCCAAAACTGAACGCAGTATCTGAGGTGTGGCCTCACCAGTGTTGAGCCCAGGGGGACAATGACATCTCTAGTCCTACTGGCCACATGCTAATCCAAGCCAGGATGCTGCTGGTCTTCTTACAACAACCCAAGCACACTGCTGGCTCATCTTCAGCCAGCTGTCAACCAGCACCCCCAGGTCCTTTTCCAGGAGGCAGCTTTCCAGCCACTCTGCCACAAGCCTGTATCGTTGCATGGGGTTGTTGTGACCCAGGTGCAGCACCTGGCACTTGGCCTTGTTAAACTTCATACAATTAACCTCAGCCTATCATTCCAGCCCATCCAGCCCCCTCTGCAGAGCCTTCCTACCTATGAGTAGATCAACACTCCCACCCAATTTGGTGTCATCTACCAACTTACTGAGGGTGCACTCAACCCCCTCATCCAGATCACTGACAAAGATATTTCTGTCTTTAGAGTTTTAACCTTTAACACAACCATAGTACAGGCATCCAACATTTTTGTGTGTTGTTCTTAAAGCAAGAATATATTAGACATCACTCTTCAGGAACAGACACTTACCAGCATAAGGCATCTTCCCATAGGTGATTATTTCAAACAGAAGGACTCCAAAGGACCAGACATCAGACTTGACACTGAATTTGTTGTAGCGGATTGCCTCTGGGGCTGTCCATTTCACTGGGAGCTTGGTTTCAGTTCTACCTTCATATATGTTTTCATTTTCTACCTGTCATGAGCAAAATGAAGCAAGCCTGATCTCAGATCTGCTTCTGCAAAGCATGTAAACACCTGACAAAACGAAGCTTACGCTTAATCTTACCCTCTTTCAGCCAAGCACTTCCTTTCGTGGTATGAAAGCGCAATATTTTCTGCAGTCTATTGTTGAATTGGGCTTCGCAGCTGAGAAATGCTACCCTTCATCAGAGGCTTTTCTAAAGCATTTATCATCTCAAGCAAGCAGGCAGTGTTGGAGTGGCTTGTGATTAATTATGACCTGCTACTGCACATTCTGGACCTGCTATGCAAGATTTCTAAAGTCTGTTAGGCGTGGCAGTGTAAGCATCCTGCTGACACTAGAGACCAAATGGCTCCATGTCTGGTCTTCAGTACACAGAGAAGGCAAGAGCAAGAGCTAATGAATTTTAGAAACCTTCCTCCTGTGATTTATTGCAGTGTTGAAGGGCCATTGACTTGGATAACAATCACTTAAGCAGGTTTTGGGACCAAAGAACAAACTCCAAGTGTTTCAAATTAGCATCCTAGCTTACAGTGGGTCCAATTAATTCATGCAAAGTGAAGATGAGACAGAAAAAGAAAAATGAGTTACTTGCAAATTTGTTGAAGCATGTCCTCAAAGGGTTTTTTTAGCACAGACATCTAAACTTTGTGAACATTAATCCTCCATGTATTATCCATATCATTTGGTGGAGCTCAGTCCCACACAGTATCCAGCATATGAAGGGGGCCTACAAGAAGGCTGGGGAGGCACTTCTCAGGATATCAGGGAGTGATAGGACTAGGAGGAATGGAATGAAGCTGGAGGTGGGGAGATTCAGGCTGGACATGAGGAGGAAGTTCTTCACCATGAGAGTGGTGAAGCCCTGGAATGGGTTGTCCAGGGAGGTGGTTGAGGCCCCATCCCTGGAGGTGTTTAAGGACCAGGCCGGATGATGCTCTGGCCAGCCTGCTCTAGCGTGAGGTGTCCCTGCCCATGGCAGGGGTTGGAACTAGATGATTCTTGTGGTCCCTTCCAACCCTGACTGATACTATGATACAAGCCATGGTCAGGATCTCCACCTGGAAATCCCGTCCAGTGTGTACAAGATTTTGTTTGTGCCTTCTGTATTAGCAACAATCCAACACTGCCCAGCTGTAACACCTCATAGTTTGGGAAAGAGTGGTTGTTTGGCATCTACATCCTGATGCCTTTGGCATCTTAATGATAACACTCGTCTCTAGAAACGAGAAATTATTTCGTGATGCTAATTAGTGCACACAGAAATACAGATCTCGTGCCTCACACCTACACCTTTGGGATGGGATCTTGTGCTGATGTTAGTGTTTTTGGCTTAGGAGACAGAACCTGCCTAAGGAAGCCTGCCAAGAGGACTTTCTGACAGAGGATTTTAGTAAAGTTCAGTTTTAACAAGAAATGTCAACAGCTGTAAATTATTCCTCTCTGTAGTGAGGACAGGGGGAAATATCCATTGTAAGCATTGTTCACTTAAAAAAAAATATGTAGATTTCTTGTTAAAAAATATGCAGTCTGAACTCAGGCATAACCAGAAGAATCAGAATTAAGCAAAAAGCAGTTTCAAAGTCCCTTAATGCCATTGTCAAGCCATTATTCTCTGCTTCAGTATGTAATAAATCCAACTCTGTTATGAGCTTCAATTTCTGCTGCTTAAACAGGGGAGGAAAGCATACCAAAGAGGGCTTTTTTGTTGTTGTTTTTTCTTCTTAGTGCAAGAACATGAATCAATAAATGCAATAATAAGACTTCAGAAATTATGGATTACACACTGAAAACCTCCAAATATGGCAAAGCAAATTTCTCCAACACTGATCAAATATTTTTCAGCCAGGAAATCTCATCTCTAAACCACAGCTCTTTCCTAGAGCCATCTTGGTCAGTGTAACTTGGTATTTCACATCTTCAGGGGCTAGAGGGGAAAAAAAAAACCACCAGTGCAATGGCAAATTGGAAACTGCATAAGATTTAAAGCTCTGAGAGCTCTCTTTATGAACCCTGCTGTTAGCAGTGGAAAGGAGTAAGGTCTTTCTTTGATTACTACCTGCACTCACAAGCGTCATGGAGGCAGTGGGGAAGTGAACAAGGAGAACAGATGCCAATGCATTTTATATGACTTCCTTTGCAGACTCAGGAATATAATTTTGCCATCATTGCTGTGATTCCTTTTCATGCGGTTGACACTAGTGTTGTGGATAAAGTGTATTGCTTGCCAGGCTCTTTCCTTGATGACTGTGGGAAGCAGAAAATAGGGTGCTATCTCCAGACTGACACTAAGGCACAGGCCAGCTTCCAACCTTGGATGGGATAACACAGGTAGAGGATACAGGTGAACACACTAGGGGTCCTTTTCTCCCTGGGCACACCTTTTGCCTGTACCTAGCAATTCAGAGGCTACAGTTCATCATTCAGTAGACCTCTTCTGCCTTGTTCTCCTTAGTTAGAGTAGAGCCAGCTCATCATCTCACAACCCACCTTAAAAACTCTTGCAAGTCCAAAGTCTGCCACTTTGTAAACGTTGTGTTCACCAACAAGAACGTTCCTGGCTGCCAGATCCCGATGGATATAGTTCTGAGATTCAAGGTAAGCCATACCAGAGGCCACCTGAGCAGCCATGTCTATTTGATGTGGCAGGGAGATTTGGGAGCCTGCATATTCTGTTAAAAAAAGAAATTTAGAAGGGTAACATGACATTTACAGCATTTGAATACAAAACATCACAGCTGACTGGTTCAAATAGCCAACACAGATCAACCCAACCATGCAATGCAATAAAGAAGCAGCCCAACCAAAAGACAGAGGTTAGTGAATGACTCTCCTTAAAGTCACACAGCTAGCTTCACAATAACTGAGCAGCCATGCTTGGTTCCTCTTCTCTGAAAGAGCACATACTAAATGCAGCCATTGATCTGGGTCTGGAAGGAGCTCTGGTACTGTCCAAAGAAAAAGGCATTTATCTACTGACAGGAATGCAGATGTTTGCCTTTCTGACATGTGCAGTGCAAACTGTAAGAGTTAATGCCAGTACTCACTGGGTGCAGCCAAAGCTGACTAAAGATGGAAAAGCACAAAATTATCCTTGTTCCCTGTTCTCCAGTGATTTTTACTAGGACATATACCATCTGCTGTCAGGTGTAACTCTCATTTTCACTTTCCAGTCCACTTGACTGCTTCATGCTGTTACCTCTGTTGCTGCTACTCAATAGTAGGACTCCTTGCGCTGCTTCCAAGCTCCCTGCTTCTACAGAAGAAATTTCTGCAGCAATGTGCATGCTATTCCCATCACTGTAAGATCAGTAAGTCAAAAACACTAAGAGATGTGGCAAATCAAAGCTCAGCTGTTTAAACAAAGTAGTAGAAGAATTTTGAACACAGCAACTTGTGTCCACAAGTGAAGGAAAGAGTCCTAGGCCATGAAAAACTGCAGCCACAAATGGTAAGGCAGGTACCTCCCCCCAAAAAGACCTTAAAATTGAGGTCTAATGCATTAGAATACAAACTCAGGGCCTGTGTGGTGTTTTGAGGACAGCTGATCTCACAGCAAAGACTTCATACTCCAAGCTGAACTAGCTAAACCAAATCAGTGCTGTATTCAAGCATCGCTGTCACCCAAACCCAAATGCTGAAGCAGTGAAGCATGAGTGCCGACCCCTGCAGCCTCTAGTACTCAAACCAGTGTCAGCTTCCTGTCTCAGAATCTTAAACGGTACTAAAAAGCTGAGGGTTTGCTGCAAGCTTTAATGAGCAGTTCACCCTTCTCCTTAGGATGGTGACTTTTCCTTACTGCCTCTGTCTTACAGGAATTTGGAGCCAGCAGTTTTCTATTGCTTGTTTTAAATAAATTCAGAGTGGAAGCGTGTCTTAGCATTATTTTGAATAGAATCGTAGAATTGTTAGGGTTGGAAGGGACCTCAAGGATCATCCAGTTCCAACCCCCCTGCCATGGGCAGGGACACCTCACACTAGAGCAGGCTGGCCAGAGCCTCATCCAACCTAGTCTTAAACATCTCCAGGGATGGGGTCTCAACCATCTCCCCGGACAACCCATTCCAGGGTTTCACCACTCTCATGGTGAAGAACTTCTTCCACAAAGACAGAGGATTAAAGCACAAGTTTCTTTGGGATCTGAAGTGCAAGTCATGTATGTTTGTCTCAAATATTTCTGACTGTATCTCCAAAACCTCAAGCTGGACCAGCCAGAGCATGCAAGTTCAAGCACAGTACTGCATTAGTACAGCTATAGAGGCTTCCAAACCAAATCATGCCGGCTTCTATGTGGCTAGTTCAGAGCACGTTGGAAGGGTTTACAACTCTATTCATAAGTGTATACATGTGTTTTAGTTCCCTTTAAAGTGTTTTAAAAGAGGAAAAACTACAACAAAACCCCCAAAGTTAATATAACTTCCATGCTCAAAACCAGGCACTGCTGGTGAACTTATAAAACCTTCCCATGGCTTATTCTTCATCCTGTAAAGAAAATGTGGCATTGCCACATCCTTTTTTACTAATATTTTTTGACAGAGCTGTCTTCCTCCTATGAAAAATTTATTAGAGAAAATATTGAAGAAGGCTTAGGGTCTGCACCCTGTTCCAAGCAATCAATCATCAGGAAAGACAGGAAAATATTCTTATTGACAGATACTTGACAATAAATAAGTAAATAAATAAGCAGCGCCTTCTCCAGCTGAGAGGATTGCCTCTGTAATAACTCACTGAACTTCAAGGCTGCATCCCTGCCAGAACAAGCCCCAGGTCTATCAGAATTCATAAAACCACTCCTACATTTATGACAATTTCATTCATATCCAATAACAAAGAAAAGTTTTCAGCTGCACTTTCCTCATGCTGGTGGCAGCTCAATAACTGCACAGCAGCGTTCATCAGCAAGCGTCCCAAAGTGCGCTCAGAGGGCGCACAGGGAATTCACATGCCTGTCATTATTAGCTAGCTGTCGTTACAGTGCAATGCAATAGTCACCAGGCATTCACTATTAGGGATTCTTAAAGAGGAGAAAACATACTGTGCATTTCTAGGAGGGGAAATTCAACCAAAGAACAAACTCTGGACTTTCCCTCTGTTCCAGTCTGCCATATTTAACCACAGTGCACACAGACACAGCAGCCTTCTGGAAGTGTTTTCCTGATTCATACAGTGGCTGAATCTTAAGGAAGTTATCAAGAACCAGCCTGATACCCCCAGCTGATAGAGCTCACTTCCAGCCACAGAGCTCTATGCTAGCTTCACACCTTCCTGATTACTTTCACCAACATCAGACTTTTGTCTGACCAATACCTAACAAAGCACCTAGATCTCTGCCTCTTAGAATCATAGAATCAATAAGGTTGGAAAAGATCTCAGAGATCATCAAGTCCAACCTGTCACCCAACACCTCATGACTAACTAAACCATGGCACCAAGTGCCACATCCAATCCCCTCTTGAACACATCCAGGGACAGTGACTCCACCACCTCCCTGGGCAGCACATTCCAGTGGCCAACAACTCTTTCTGGGAAGAACTTTCTCCTCACCTCGAGCCTAAATCTCCCCTGGGGCAGCTTGAGCCTGTGTCCTCCTGTTCTGGTGCCAGTTGCCTGGGAGAAGAGACCAACCCCCACCTGGCTACAATCTTCCTTCAGGTAGCTGTAGAGAGCAATAAGGTCTGCTTGGAAATCAATTGACTTTCTAAAGACTCTCTGATGCAGGGCTACAGGAATGAGCAGGCAGGCAAAGCTCAGGCTGCAATCACGCTCTGCCCACAGCAAGGGCAGCTGCTGTGCATACTCTGGGAACTGATCCACACAGGCTGCAGTGCTGATGTGTCCGGGACATGTACTTGGTGCACAAGCAGGCTAATTTTTACCTCTGCAATAGCTGTGACTCATCCTAGCTTTCTTGGAGCTATTTCACCAGTGTGATAAATGTTTTTGTGCACAGAATCATTTTCTCATGTGCCAGGCTATTTCACACAGATCTGCAGCAATCTGCATACAAAGGCACCAGAGACAGAATGCAAAGGAAATGTGTGCCTTGCTACCTCTGGCCACCAAATGCCTACAAAACTATACATGATCTGGCCCAAGGTCATTGCACCCTGCTTCTGTGCAGTTCCTGGTGGGGCTGTCCCTCTACCAGAGATTTCTTTAGCCGTAATAGTCCCTGGGCTAAGTCTCACTTAAGAAATGGTTCCACAGAGAAGATGGGGGAAGGCATGTGTCATGGTAAATGCTGCCTGTGATATTTCACAAGGCTTTGCCTTGTGGGCTGAAAACAGGGAAGAAATTTACCAAGACAATCACAGTGAGCATTTCCTTTTCAAGAGATCATTACAGTTTTAGAGACATTTAGCATCCCAGAGACATCTACTGAAGTGAAAATGGGTAACAGTACCAGAATCAAGCATTTCCCAATGGCAGGGGTGAAGTGCAATCATTATGCTAGCCTGTTCCAGTCTGTGCAACTTTATTTTTAATTATTATTTGCCTTCAAAAGAGCACTTTGAAGTGCTGCTGAGATAAAAGCCCTGATGAGATAGGCAAGGGACAAATTCAGAGTGAAAAGCTACCCTGCCTGGTAATAGATTTCAAAGCTGTTAAGCACATTTTGTGGAAGTGCCTCTATTTCATGTCAAATATGATGACCTACCCTTCTGGATGCTTATATTTTTATTCTGCTGGTGTATGTTCCAATCTACTCTGGGTGGAAAAATGTGGATCATTACAAGGCAGGAATCAAACTGTGGATGTAATTCTCTCCTACTTCTCCAATACTTTGGCACGTCACGAATTTGCAGACCCCTTTCTTTCCTCTTTTTCTCATCCCCCCTTGACAAACATGTAGCTTCTGTATTAATCCAGAGTGTTGTGCTTCCATTTTTATGTTAGTGTATTTACTAAAGTGACAGCTGTGGCACCCCTTGAAATGAGTTTATAGTCATTTGCTTACTTTGAAGGTATTCTAGAAGGCTTCCATATCTCATCAGCTCGGTAATAATATAAATTGGATCCTCCAAAGTACAGACAGCATAAAGCTGTATGAGCTTTGGATGCCTCAAGTTCTTCATTATTTGTGCTTCCCTCAGAAAGTCCTTTGGATCCATTGAACCTGCAACAACAGCATATAACAAAACATAAGCTGAGGTTATTAAAAGCCTTCCTAGCAGCCTGGCAGTCTTAAGGGAATAACTGAGATTGTTTTCTGTCTTTCAAAGCACATTAGCATCTCAAATCTTCACAGTTCCCACAGAAAACAGACAGTGCAGCTGAAATACACAGCTAATGAGTGAAGCATGCCAGTTGCACGGGGACAGAGAACATATGTGTGCCAGCCACCAGAAATATAAAAGTTAAAATTAACCACCCCCAGACAGAAAAGAACAAGATAAAAATGAGTCTAGAAAGTTAGCAGGTATAATTTAAGCAAACAATTATGCTGCAACCAGATAACAAAGTGACTAGAAGCTGAGGTAAGAGTGCCTAGGTAATGAGGATAACATTTCTGACAGAAGAGAGTGCTGCAATGAGAATTTGTGGCACTAGGGTGTTTTTTTTCAGCTTCAGCAATCAAAGCCTGAAAGCATTGCAATCACTTAAGCATATAAGGAGTAGATGTGTGCATTTGATGCACATAAATACAGATAACTATTTCTAATGTTCATATAATAGCAACCTTATTAGACACAGCAATGCATGCACAGGTATAAGGTAATTTTACACTCTCTTGAATGCAGAATTATCTTAACAGCTAATGATCCCAGCTTTTTAAGTGTTACATGAGGTGATAATACCCCTAGTCCTATTCATATACACAATAAGCCAGTGCAGAAACTATGTCAAAGAAACAACACAAAAATGGTACAGAGCTACAGTCGGTGGCAAATTTAGGATTAGAGCTGAGACATCCTGGAGAGGGGATTGATTAGAAAAATACATGCACAAAGGAAAAACCCACAAAGTTTTCTCTCTGAATGATCCACTAGTGGTCAGATATTATTTGTGGTAAACGGCAAATCACATCTACTTCACAAGACTTGTGCAAACAAATGTGGAATTATCCAACTACTCAAATGCTTTCTTCTTCTGCTCAAATCAAAATAGTTTCATTAAGAAAATATCATAGTGAAGGGAAGGGGGAGGGGGAAGAAACCTACCCAAGCCTAGCCTGCTCTGTGCAATGCTTAAAAACAAACTCTTCTCTTAGTGTAAGCAAACTGAGCCATTTGGTAAGCCAAGGCTGCAAGAGTAAGAGTCCCTATTTCATGTTGTTTTGACACAAGGTAACCAACCAGGTTCATTTGGGAGTTTGACTCTGTTCCAAACATGGATGTTTAAATGAAGAGAAATGCTGGGAGGATGCTAAATGGCTCAGCAATAAAACTCCACCAGAAAGTCTGTTCTACAGAGCAAACTGCCAATCAGCTTGGGCCACCTACAAACACCACCTACCCTAACTGGCACCTCCTGAAAAGTGCTCCAGCCTGTTTCCCAAAACATAGCATGGATGTGTGATCTCATACCCTTACATCAGTGAAAGAGGAACGACTCAGAAATTACAGACTTTGTGAAAAAAGACCCACTTGACATTGCAACTTGGGAGAGCAGAGATTATTGCAAAGGACAGGTGCCCCTCTCTCCCATATCCTCATAGTTTCCTTGGCAATCCCACGGGGTCCAATTTGACAATACATTATAAGATGCCATTAGGAAGCATGGTGAAAGTTAATGGATTTCCATGCCATGGATAGCAGCCAATAATACATCTCCTCAACAGGTGCAGGCTATACCCATTTCCTTTTGTCACTGTCAGAGAAAAGTGGGGACCTGCATGAAAACTAAATGACTCACACTTGGACTGGATAAAGCAGAGGTTATGACAGCCAGGTGGAAAAAACAAATCAAATATCTGTACTGCTAATGCTACATCCTTTCTCTGTTTAGTGTTAGCACTCTTTACAGGTTTGTTTGAACTTTACAGCAATCCTAGATGAACATTCTAGGGTTGTCTTTATAGGGTTTGGATTCACATTCATACTGATTTATTTTTGTGGTCCATTTGCTCAAGATAAATTCGTTTGTCATGGAAATCATCCTGAAGTCTACAGAGAAGCTGCATGATATGAAGTATTCTGCCTCCAAAGGTAAATGCAAAAGCAGGACTAGTGATTTAGCAGTGGTGCCAGACTTTGACAAGTTGATCCTAAAAAGGATGAAGTATTCCCTGACTTGGGCTCTACCAAATCACCTGCCCTCTATGGATCATTATACAGGATTTCTTCACACCATTGTAAATGACAGTCTTGATTTGTTCCCACCATCAACGTTTGCCTACAAGGAATCTCTCAGTTTAATCACGCTATAAACTTCTTCCAACGTACTAAACCCAAGGAGCACGTTTTTCACATAGGACAACTTCTAATAAATTGATCAAGAAGGAAGTAATCTATTAGCTGATAGCAGCAAATCCTTCTCTACTCTGTAAAAGTAATTAATAATGACAACAACCCAGCGACATGATCAATAAGTATTTCCTTATATAGTAAGTGTAAAAAGCACGTGTAAACTTCAGTTTTACTTAGTTTATACCCTTAAACAGCACAAGCAGCAGATAGTGCTCAAAACCCCTCCAGGGCCCTGTAGCTCTTATACTGCAATTAATAAGTGGACTGGATGCTAAATGGGGAAAAAAAATATATTAAAAATTAAGTGTCTTTATCAGTATGTTGGATGATAGGTTGGACTTGATGATCTCAAAGCTCTTTTCCAACCTGGTTAATTCCATTCCATTCCATTCCATTCCATTCCATTCCATTCCATTCCATTCCATTCCATTCCATTCTATTCTATTCTATTCTATTCTATTCTATTCTATTCTATCCCATTCCATTCCATTCCATTCCATTCCACTCCATTCCATTCCATTCCATTCCATTCCATGCCATGCCATTCCATTCCATTCCATTCCATTCCATTCCATTCCATTCCATTCCATTCCATTCCATTCCATCGTTTTAGCAACTAGATAAGCAAAACCACTGCCTCTAAAACCAAGCTAACACGCTTGTTACAGATTAGTTAGACACAACCTGGCACTGTAGTGGCAAAGTTACAATACATATCTTTGAGGAAGTTTGTATAAATGAAATAGGTAAAATATGCCCCAGGGGTAGTTTAGTTTTCAGCTGTAGACAGTTTTGAGCTGTAGACATTTTTCAGCTGTTAGTGATACACACAGTATAAAGAATAGATGGCTGGGTAGAAACCAGCTGATCAAACCCCAACTGGTTAACAAAAGCCTTTACTGAAACTACATGTATCCCATGTGTAAGGCACATGTGTGAGAGAAGACTGCTCAATACCTGAAGGAAATAAGTTTTTTTTTTATCATTTCCTTTTTACATCAAAAATGCTTTGTAAACATTAATGTCCCTCTTAAGAGCAAAATGTTGGAATAGGTTTCTTTCATGCGTTCAGTGCTGTGCTGCTTTGCCAGGAATCACCTCTAGTTTAAGCTTCCTTAAAGCAGGTGTATCAATTCTGATTACTTTCTCCCTGAAAATATTTCATTCACATCACAAGGTTAAAACTGATAATTGGAGAATTAGTTAGAAAGGTCAGTCATTTTCCAGGTTCTACCAGCCTAAAGGTAAGTGGTCCTTAAATATTTGATAAGCTCCTCCAGAGACACTTTGTTTGCAGCTTTCAATAAACCCTCCCAAATGACTTCAAAGTAACCTTCTGCTTCAGATCAACCTTGCCTTCTGCATGAGCTTATACAAAATGAACTTACACACAGAGTACATTGACCAGGTACTGTGATCTTATGAGTAAGATTATGCATAAGCTGAGCAACCTGACCTAGTGTGAGGGCCATGGCACGGGGTTTGGAACTGGATGATCCTTGAGGTCCCTTCCAACCCTGACAGTTCTGTGATTCTAGGAATAAATAACATTAAAAACACCATGGTTTTGGTGATAAGAGTCTGAGTGTAAACTATTCACACTGACAGGAGAAGGAGACAGGTACCTCACAGTCCTCAAGCAGCTTTCTCCACCACAGAGAAGTGAACTCACAAGTTAGTGTAAGGGTATGCACTGAACAAAGTGGAATAAGAGATATTTTTTTTTGCTCAGGGAAATCAGGAGACTGTCTTGAGTGCAAAGATATTTTTTTTATGCACTAAAGAGATGACATATTGAAGAAGCAAAAATATTGTTAAAACCTCCACTGACAGTACCAACCTAGAGACTATTTTGGGAAAGCCTGATGGAGGGGAAAAAAAGAAGGAAAGAATAAAATCCTGTTTCGGCAGCTTCCACGCAAAGAGAGAAGCTTAAGGGATGCCTTAAAATATGATAATGACAAATGCATCTGTCAGCTTGAACAGGTATAAGGAACTTTCTCAGATACAATTAATTGGTGATGATAGATGCCTGCTTTACATGCTGACAGTTGGAGAAGCAAGCTAGCACAGACAATAGGTTCTAGAGAATCCATCACACTCAGCACAGGACAAAGCAGAAATCCCTGCTGCAATGATTTCTACTTACACAGGAAAAAAACACCCCAATGTCTCTATAAGGAAATAAAACTCCAAATGTGTTTACCTGACATGTAAGTGCTTATTTCTTCCTACTAATTGTTTAAAAAGCCTGATCTATATGCCTAAAAATAGGACAAAATATAGCTGGTATGCTACAAGAGTCTGCACTGGACTGTTTCAAGCAGTTGCCTGTCCTTCTTGATCTGAGAGGCCCAGAACTGGACACAATATTCCAGATGGGATGAGGCTTTGGCCAGCCTGATCTAGTGCAGGGTGTCCCTGCTCATGGCAGGGGGTTGGAACTTGATGATCCTTGTGGTCCCTTCCAACCCTGACTGATACTATGATACTATGCAACCTTACTAGGGCAGAGTGGTATACAACTGTAAAAGACAGCAAAGGCAACTTCCCTCTGTGCCTCAGTCTCCAGACTAGAAGATTTGTAGTTAGTGCTTTGTTGAGAACCAGCTGTTTCTTTAGTAAATATAAGCCCTGAATCTCAGTAGAGGGGTGAAATGTAATGCCATATAACAGCAAAGTATTCAGACTATGCCTGATATAGGACAGATGTAGTCTGCAAAATAACACTCAGCAGGAAAACTCAAACTAGTAAAAATCCCTCCAGGTCTATAAATCTATGACATACTGCTTGCATTATGTTTGCCAAGTGATTACCTTCCTTGTTTAACCTGCTCCTGCTTGGTAATGAGAGCATGGTTCCATGTCACAATTTCTCCAGTGGTAAAGCCATATGAACAGAACCCTCTCTCTCTCAATCCCCCACATTTGCCAGGTAGCAGAGGACTGTGATAAAGTGGAAGTTCTTATGATACTGTAAAGCAACTTAGCAAAAAGATTTTGATTTAAAATACATCCCCTCCTCCCACAGCATAAAGAAAACTGATTTAGACCTTTGAGCCAAGCAACAGGAGAGGATCATTTTAGTGTGGTACACTTGAAGCCTGAAATATTGCCCATGTGATAAGTATTGGAAGGTTCAATCATCAGCATGTAACATGATGCATTTTTGATTACTCATGAACCACTACGCTTTCCATTTACTTAACATCTTCATTCTATGATGAATGAAATCACCAGATCCAGCCTTTGCTGTAATTATTTGTGACTCAGATTAGGTTGAGGGTACTGGGGTTTTTCTCTAATTATTGAAATGTTATTCCTCATGAGTAATGATAAGAACAAGCTATGGCAAGCCAGTGCGCTGATTACTGTCATGTACTCCAAATGGTGAAAAACATTGTGCAGAAGAGGAGGATTCCCTAGAGAAGTGTACTACAAGGTTAAATGCTTCTATTTAAGACTGTTTGAACTATTTTTGTAGAGCAAGATAGTTCACAAAGTACAACGATATGAGATGCAGTGGTACCTATATAATCCATGCAGATGGCTTTGAGCATCAAAGTCTTCACTCTGAGCATCACTAAGCACAATGCACAACTTCCTTATCATGGCGTTAGATCACAAGCTCTGTGCTATCCGAGCAGTGCATCTAGGCAGGGCTCATGTCTGCACTAACTCAATATAACCCACTGTGAAATCAATGAGACTGCTACTGCTGACCTTAATGGGAGTCAGACCAGAGTTTAAAAAACAGAGATGGAAAAGATATTGATTAAACAAACCCCTTTTCCCAGCCAAGCTTTGGTACTACAAGAACTGTCACAGCTGAAAACGTTTCTTCCACTGCACTGTGATAAGCTTACAGTGAACATTATGTTTATTCCAGTGTAGAGTTCTATTTTTTAGCTACTAAACCTATTGAAGAAGCTTATATGATCATTTTGGGGGGGTTACAGTATTCTGCAACTGCATTCTTAGGATACTGTACTGTTACAGAAACCCAAACCCCCTTCCTTTCCTGTACTGTTACAGAAGCCCCAAACCCCTTTCCTTTCCTGCTCTGGAAGTATTGCATTCTCTGTGTGCTTTATCAGCAAGACATTGAAAGGACAATGAATGAACAGTCAAAGAATGGATCTCCACAGATCACTTTGGCAATAAACACATCAAAATCTGTTTCAGAGACAACATTAAGTAACTCTTCCTTTGCTTCAGGTGGAGCCAGGCTCTTCTTGGTGGTGCCCAGTGACAGGACAAGGGGCAATGGGTGGAAGTTGAGGCATAGGAAGTTTCATGTGAATATGAGGGAAAGATTTTTCACTGAGAGGATGACAGAGCACTGGAACAGGCTGCCCAGGGGGTTGTGGAGTCTCCCTCTCTGGAGATATTCAAAACTCGCCTGGATGCATTCCTGTGTAATCTGGTGTAGGTGATCCTGCTCTGGCAGGGGGGTTGGACTGGATGAGCTTTCGAGGTCCCTTCCAGCCCCTGAAATTCTGTGATTCTGTGAGTGTCAGTAGAAGTCATTCAGCTGATCAGCATCCAAAACAAAAACAAAAGTTAATTGCAGCTGGATCTTGCCATCAGTGGCGCACCTATTTCTAGCTAGTCTTGTCAATCTCATGCAACCCATTATTAAAACAGAAGTTTATTTCACAGAGAACGGATGATATATACTGTCCCCACCATACAGAAGGAAAAGCTAAATCAGAGCTTTGAAATGAGTTATGAAGAGAAGAGATGAAATATGATTGAGATAACTTCCCATTTTTGCATATGCAATACCAGATAAATGTCAGCTTCACTTTCTCACTAAAGAAATAAGTAGAAATGCATGCTCTGCACTTTGTTCAAAATCTCATTATTTTGTTTGATGAGGAACAAGTCCTGTCTTAGAGTACTAATTACCACATAATTTCTTCAAGAGGGAAGAAAAAGACAATTTCTAAAAGCAAATATCACAGCAATGTAAGAGAGCTTAGTCTCATTTTTCCTTCCAGCTTCATCTATTCCTTCTTTAAATACTGTTCAAGAGCCTTGACACTTTAGTTAGGACCCTTCAGTCTTCTGCAACAAAATAGACTTATCCAGATGTCTTAAAGACAGAGCTGAATTATTGAGACCATCACTGGATAGTGGTGGTAAAATTCCAAACCATTACAATCATTAGCAGTAAATCAGATGGACAAATGAGGTTCTTGTCTTATGCAGAAAGGCAAGCATCGTCTTGAACTGCTTAAACTGAGGTCTGGCATGTCAGAAATGTGAAGCCTCTCTTTACATATCTAGACTTATTCTTCCTTTTAGCATCATATTTGGAGAAAAATGTGGCTACTACCCTGGAACATCCCAAAGACCTTCTGAAAACAGTAAGACATCTAACACAACTGAGCTACACACAGAATCTGGTTGAAACATTTAATCTAAGGTAGAAAAGACCAAAGAGTCACTTGATAATCATTTTCTAGTACATAAAACACCGCTGTAAAGAGGAAGAAAATAATAGGTAGCGTTCAGTCATGGTGTATAAGGCAAGAGGTAATGGGCTTGTACTGCAGAACGAAAGATGCCACTCAGTCATAAGGAGAAAAAGACTTGTGGTTTCAGATGTCCATAAAAATAGGCATGGGAGTCACTGCACAGAAGGTATAGACTTAGTGGATAGTGCCTTTGGAAAGGGAAATGCACAGAGATTTCAAGATGGTTTGTGTTTTCTGGGCCACTAGGGAGATGAATCAGTTCATTGGAAAAAAGGATGCTGCCTTTCACACGAGTTACAGAAGGCCTGAGCATTTTTCTCCTTTCAGTTAAGCACAGAAAAAATGGTGATGCTTTGCTTTCAATCTGCAAGTCCCAAAACACAGAAAATATCCTGATGCAGGATAGCTCAACAAAACCACAGGCTTAAATTCCTCCCTGTTCAGGAGACCGTTCAAGCAGGGCTCAGGCATATTGTTAATCTGAATCAAAGATCTAAATCTGTTCTGCTCCCTGAAACATGATCATTAATGGCCAACACAAGCTTTTTCAATTAACCCCAACTCATTACATTGTTATCTCACTTTACAAAACATGCATATCATCCAGGCTACCTTTCTTATCTATGTGGTTCTTGCCATCTGCTGGCAGGTATTTTATGTTGCCAATAGAAAATGCCCAAATTACTTGAAATTAAAGCACTATAATTAAGAAAAATGCTAAAAAGCTGTGTTAGTAACAAGCCTGTGCTATATGTAAATATTGGGTATTAATATTGTGCACCACAAACTTTGAGAGGGTTTTTTTTTCAAGCACTATTGAAATCAAAGCACTTCTTGAACACAAACTTGACATAGTACCTGCTCCATATTACCAAAGGAATCATTATAATGTAGCATCTAATTGCTATTAGATGGATGCTACTAGATGCTATTGCTAGAAGGAATTCTAAAGATGACAAGCCAGTAGCACACCAATTATTTCACCTACAGATGTAATTCCATACAAGCAATGTTGTACAAAGGAGATGGCCTTGCTGAGGTTGCCTTTTTAGAACAGAATTAACCAGGTTGGGAAAGACCTTTGAGATCGAGTCCAACCTATCATCCAGCACCATCTAATCAAATAAACCATGGCACTAAGTGCCTCATCCAGTCTTTTCTGTGCTTGGTTGCATGGTTTAGTTGATTAGGTGGTGTTGGATGATAGGTTGGACATGATAAGGTCTCTTCCAACCTGGTTTATTCTAGTCTAGTCTAGTCTAGTCTATTCTGGTCTAGTCTAGTCTATACTATTCACTTCTGATTAATGATCTAATCAACTAAACCATGGCACCAAGCACCCCATCCAGTCTCCTCCTAAATACCTCCAGTGATGGTGACTCCACCACCTCCCTGGGCAGCCCATTCCAATGGGCAATCACTCTCTGTACAGAACTTCTTCCTAACATCCAGCCTAAATCTCCCCTGGCGCAGCTTGAGGCTGTGTCCTCTTGTTCTGGTGCTGGTTGCCTGGGAGAAGAGACCAGCCCCCACCTGTCTTCAACATCCCTTCAGGTAGTTGTAGAGAGCAATAAGGTCTCCCCTGAGCCTCCTCTTCTCCAGGCTAAACAACCCCAGCTTTCTCAGTCCCTCCTCACAGGGCTGTGCTTCAGACCCCTCCCCATCTTTGTTGCTTTTCTCTGGACACATTCCAGCAAGTCAACATCTTTCCTAGACTAAGGGGCCCAGAACTGGACACAGGACTCAAGGTGTGGCCTAACCAGTGATGAATACAGGGGGAGAATGACCTCCCTGCTCCTGCTGGACACACTGTTCCTTATATTCCTGATAGTAAGAATGAGTGCAGCTCATATGGAAACAGAAAAATTGTATACAACTGTAATTCAAAATACCAAAGAATATCTGGACCTTGAGCACTACTAATCTCCATCATTAAGTGCATGGAATTTGAGGAATAATTGCATATATGGATAAGATCTCTTTTCAGTAACATTCAAGAAATAAAGGGGCAAGCTTGTTACTATTTCACGTTGTTGACATTGAATGAGTAATTCACCTACCTGGTTTGAGTGTTTTGATTGCCACAGGGGTGGTGTTATTCCACAGTCCTTCCCACACCTCACCAAACTGACCAGATCCTAATTTTTTCAGCAATTTCAGAGATTGCCGGTCTATCTCCCACTGGTCAGCAGTTTTATATGACAAATCAAAGGTAGCAGGAATTTGTACCTGGCAAAAGAAAATAAATGATACAGTAATTGAGACTGCTAAAGATTTTTTCAGCAGCACATGCAAGTAGTTGTCTACTTTGTCGTGTAAAGTCACAACTGATAAATAATGTTTCCTTAGGTCATAGAATCATAGAATGGTTTGGGATGGGAGGGACCTGCAAAGGTCATCTAGTCCAACACCCTGCCAGTGGGACATCCTCCACTAGATCAGGCTGCCCAAAGCCCCATCAAGCCTGACCTTGAATGTTTTCAAAGGATTGGGGCCTTAAACACCTCCCTGGGCAGCCTGTTCCAGTGTTCCACTACCCTCATGGTAAAGAACTTCCTCCTAAACATTCTACTTAAATCTACTCTTCTCTAACTTCAAATCACTGCCCCTCAGCCTGTCATTACAGGCCTTTGTGAAGCCTTCTTGTAGCCCCCTTCAGGTATTGCAAGGCTGCTATTAGGTCTCCCCAGAGCCTTCTCTTCTCCAAGCTGAACAACCCCAGCACGCTCAGCCTGTCCTCGTAGCAGAGTTCATACATATATATAGACCGAGCTGAGAACATAAAATACAGCCCACAGACTGGTGGTACTTTTTTTTTTTGCTAGAAATCAGAAATACCCAACAGTAACAAACAAAATCTTGCCATTAAAAACCAAAATTAGAAATCAGCCCTCTAGCAAGCCTTATGCACAGCAACGTCTTGCTTGCCAGAACCTTGTGGGTTTGTCTCAGCAATTACTTCTGGACAGTTAGAGTTGAAGAATTCATCTCCATATAAATATATTTAAAAAAAAAAAAGGTGTTCATAAATCATGAGTTGGCATATTTTCTCCTCTAGCCACATGCTGATTTGTTGAAAGCAGAGTGGCATTTTATTAACAACATGTCGGCATCGAGAGTGAAACTGTAGCACTAAGCAGAACCTCCTGAAAACAAGCAGATCAACATTTTCTTAGGATCATAGGATCATATAATCATAGTATCAATGAGGTTGGAAAAGACCTCAGAGGTCATCGAGACCAACCTATCACCCAACACCTCATGACTAACTAAACCATGGCTTCAAGTGCCACATCCAATCTCTTTTTGAACACCTCCAAGGACGGTGACTCCACCACTTCCCTGTGCAGCACATTCCAATGGCCAATTACTCTTTCTGGGAAGAGCTTTCTCCTCACCTCTAGCCTAAACCTCCCCTGGCATAGTTTGAGACTGTGTCCTCTTGTTCTGGTGCTGTTTGCCTGGGAGAAGAGACCAACCTCTCCCTGGCTACAACCTCCCTTCAGGTAGTTGTAGAGAGCAAGAAGGTCTTCCCTGAGCCTCCTCTTCTCCAGGCTAAGCAACCCCAGCTCCCTCAGCCTCTCCTCATAGGGCTTGTGCTCGAGTCCCCTCCCCAGCCTTGTTGCCCTTCTCTGGACACGTTCAAGCGTAAAATGAAATGATAGAAGCAGATATGGGTTAACCCCTCCTGAGAGACAGCTGATGAGTTAGTTTACAAGAATTACGTTGCACAGTGTAGCATCCCCTCTTACCTTTGGGCATGGCTTGCCCAGGACCACGCAGAGGCCATCGCTGTTCTTACTGTAATAGTCAACAAACTCATTCAGAGTTTTGAAAGTTTTCCTTCTGCTCAGGAAAAAGCCTCCTTCATCCAGCTTTCTGATCCTGTAGTGCTTCACAGATACACCATCAAACACTAAGAAGATTTAAATATATTAAGTTACCAGGAACTATAGCAGTGGTACAGTTAGATGAGCTTTCCATTTGACCACTCACAGATGAGAAAAAACCATTTGTGAACACCACTTTTTCATTTAGTCATTTATCATCTAAAGCTTACAAATTGGGAGTTTTCTCATCAAGACAAGTCAGAACTGAGAAGTATCATTTTAATGACATTATTTATTACCTAAGGTGATCCATTCCTCTCCCTCATTAGGTCTCTTTTACACTGCCCATATGAGTATGAAAGCAAACATGAAAATCATCAAATCAGTTTGTGGGTGCTTGGCTAAAAGTCTCTCTTCCTTTTCTGCTTCTTTTCCTCTCTCCATTTTCTGTTTCTTTTTCCTTTTGAGCTTTATTACACTTCAATGTTAGGCAGGACAGAGAATGACAATATTTTCTGAAAGACTTCAATTTTGAAAGCCAGATTGTCACTCTTCTAGTCACTACCATCTACCCAGGGATGAAATCAAAACAGCAAAATAAGATAGAACAAACCCAACCAGCTTATGGGTAAACCATCATAAAGTTTCTCAATGTATTTATGAGGACCTTAAACTATTTCAGTTTCAAAGTTGAAAGCTATTGCTTAAAAAAAAAATCTTTTTGAAACCAAAGCCCACAGTTTGGATATCTTAACACATCTAACTCTATTGGTCTTCCACAATGAACCTTACTGGGAAAGAAGAATCCCAGCCATATACAGTATAGCTTAAAAGGGAAGATGTGTTGAAAAGCAGGGTAAATTTTCTGCAGCTCAAACAGGGGATACATGTATCAATGGAAGGAGATTGTCTGAGCCTAGGAATTTCAGGTGAGAAAATGCACAGAGCTCAAGGAATGGTACCAACCTGTAATGAGATTGAGAGACAAGTACTTGAGAGTGTGGACAAGTGGGTTTTTTGCCAACTGTTAGTGATAGTATGGGAACAAACTGAAGAGTCACAGATTGCCCAGTTAGGGTAGGGGCCAGTGAGACTGAGAATAAGACAGAAAAGGAGAATGGGATCACCTAATGAGTGTGGGGAATGGCCAGAAGGAGAAACACTGGAGGGGAAATGGAATGGAATGGAATGGAATGGAATGGAATGGAATGGAATGGAATGGAATGGAATAGAATAGAATAGAATAGAATAGAATAGAATAGAATAGAATAGAATAGAATAGAATAGAATAGAATAGACCAGATCAGGTTGGAAGAGACCTTCAAGATCATCGAGTCCAACCTATCATCCAACACCACCTAATCAACTAAACCATGCAACCAAGCACCCTATCAAGTCTCCTCCTAAACACCTCCAGTGATGGTGACTCCACCACCTCCTTGGGCAGCCCATTCCAATGGGCAATCACTCTCTCTGTGTAAAACTTCCTCCTAAACTCTAGCCTAAACCTTAGGGTTAAAAAAGGAGGAGAAAGCCCAGGGCATCATGCCCTGCATTTAAAGAAACGACACAGTTGGCTTGGTTGATAGGTTGGACGCAATGATCTTGAAGGTCTCTTCCAACCTGGTTGTTTATTATTATTATTATTATTATTATTATTATTATTATTATTATTATTAAGTATTATTCCTTGATGAACAGAGAAAGAGCTCTCAGGGGAAGGTGGATGATTCAGCTGCTGTTCTGCCCCTCATCATCCTTTACACCCTTCCAATAGGCCAGGTGGCTCCTTCCACACCCAACAATTTGGGAGACAACTACTGTCCCCTTCTCAGTCCTTCACAGAAGACAAAGGTAAGAAAAGCAGAAGGGAGGCAGAGGGGAAAGGCTGCCTGCTATTTACCTCGAGTATACCTTTTAGTAGACAAGATTCTGGAAACCTGTTGAATTTGGTCACGTTGACTAGTGGGTACTCTCGGGTAAATAATTTAAAGGAGATATTGTCCCAGTTCTAGAAATTCCAATTCTGGTACATTTGAAATAAACAAATAAATAAATTAATAAATAAATAAATGAAAGTAATAGTAAGAGTAATAATAGTAGTAATAATAATAATAGTAATAGTAATAATAGTAATAATAATATCCTCTGCAGAAATAGCTGGCAGATCCTTGATTTTTCAACTGCATGAATTTTGGCCACCACTTTGGTTATAGCAACAGAAGGATGCACAGCTACGTATCGTTGGTGGGAAATATATAGAAAACTTGTGGGCTGTATGCAGTTAACAGATCTGATGTTTAAATAATTAAGCTTTAAATAGGCAAATCTCTCCTTTCTTAAGCGCGGTCGTGGATGAGTAAATACTTTCCTCCTGTACTGTGTGATTGCCAGCCCAGGCCACCAGAGGGCGGATGGGAACTGTTGAAAAAATTGGGGGATTTTCTATCCGCCCCAGTTAATATTTTTAGAGATCAGAAAACTTACAGTCCTGCCTGAGGCCCAGAAATGAGACTATTTGTCAATATAGCTCCACAGTAGAAAGAGAATCACACGTTTCCAAATGCCATTTCTTTTTAATGCAGCACCCATAATTCGTGGGGTTTCATTATAAAATGCATGTGTATTTTTGTGATGTGTTAGATGGAAACAAGGCTGAAGCAAAGTGAAGGAAAGAGTAATTCAGTAACAAGGGACTGAAAGTGTAATGGCTTTCCCAAGGCTCACAGGAAATTGCCAAAGGGACAAATGAATTGCCATGAAAGGCCAGCAGGATGCCTGTGCCAGTTGTATATCACAAGTGATAGTAGTTGGACTACTTGCTTTACTTATTAGCAGGGTTACAATTGTTACTTGAAGTAGCTAATAGTAATACAAGAGCTGGTTTGAAAGGTGAGCTCTAATTTCTTAAATGAGCCTTGTATGAAGTCGTAGCTTCAGCTTCATACCGCTTGGATTAGCTGCTGGATTTGAAGACCGCAGTGGCTGTCTCCTCAGCTTGCCCTTCCCAAAAGGATCACAGCTCCCCATTAGATTTGTTCATGGTTTTGGTTTAATAGAAGTGTTCTCCTCTCCCTGCTTCCCATCTTCATTTGGCTGGGATGTGCAGAAGTAGAGTTTGACACCAAGAATGAAAACAACATAATTTACTAGTCTTTCCCCAAGGCAGTAAAATTTATGGTGGCATCAGCAGAGTGAAGAGCTTCACCAAACAAATCACAGAGACGCTAAGGCACCAGCACTGTCAGTGTCCCAGCACATCTCCTGCCAGCATTCCTCCCCCAGCACCAGTACTGTAGTGGTGCCAGCTGGAGCTGTGCTTGGTCTCTATACCCAGGGTGGATGTGGGAGGAGGGTAGCTTATGAGATCACCCTCACCATCATGGAATGGGTGTGGGGGCTGATCCAAACCTGTTCTCCTGCTACGGCCATGATTTTGCCACTCCTATCAGTGTGCAGCTTTGGACTACCCCCTACTTGGCCTGTGCTGAAAGCCAGTCTGGCCTAGAGAAAACCACACAACACTTTTTTAGGAGCAAGGGGGGAAAAAATGGGAAAAACACAAACTATTTACATTGTCATTTAGTGCAATCAGCCTTTCAGATACCATTATTCAGTGAGGGGGAAGAAGAGAGCCTCTTGCTAGCGCTGGCAATGACACTCAATTAAGCTGAGCACATCTAAATTATGGCTTTTAATTAAAAAGAGGCAATGCCTAAGATGGTATCAACATGTTTAAAATTTAATACATTACACACCAGATGCTGGAGTCATCAGCATAAAAATCTGTCGACAACATGTGCATATTTTTTTTTAATGGGAAAAGCTATTTTTAAAATGTCAGACACTTTAAAATGATAGCAACACATCTCAGTGGCCTATCTGGTTAGATGAGCTTTCCATTTAACCACTCACAGATGAGGGAAAAAAAAAAAAAAAACACAAACATTTCTGAACATGACTTTCTCTTTTTCATTTAGTCATTTATCATCTAAAGCTTACAAATCGTGAGTTTTCTCATCAAGACATGTCAGAAGTATCATTTTAGTGATGCTTTTTATTACCTAAGGTGATCCATTTGTCTCCCTCATTAGGTCTCTTTTACACTGCCCATATGAGTATGAAAGCAAACATGAAAATCATCAAATCAGTTTGTGGGTGCTTGGCTAAAAGTCTCTCTTCCTTTTTGTACTTCTTTTCCTCTCTTCATTTTCTGTTTCTTTTTCCTTTTGAGCTCTATTACACCTCAGTGTTAGGCAGGACAGAGAATGACAATAATTTCTGAAAGAGTTTAATTTTGGAAGCCAGGTTGTCACTCTTCTAGTCACTATCATCTACCCAGGGATGAAATCAAAACAGCAAAATAAGATAGAACAAACCCAACCGGTCCTGCAAGGGATGGGAGCTTGGGGATGGAAACAGAAATTAAGGACATATTCCAAAATATGAGGTTGTGACTTCTCTCTTGTCATTGTATTGGCTACCAAGGAGACAGAAGCCATCCAAGAACTGTTAAGAGAAATAATCCTGAACCACTGTTCCTCAAGACAACACTAGAACAAAGAGGGAGGAGAGAGTCAGAAAAAAGAGCCTTCTCCATAGCATCTGGTGGACTAAACAACCTCCCAATTAATACTCCCCACAGCACAATCCACTTCACCATTTGCTTCAGAATGTGCTTGCTCTCCCCAAAGCAGACATAAGTAATGAGATTATGGACATACAATGTCTAGACCATTATGTATACTGGTCAAAAAAGCTTGCCCAACACAAACATTGCATTTAGTCAAGCCTGCTCAGTAAGCAGCAAATAATATTTAGCTCTTCGGGATGAAGTAGTATGTCTAGGACACATTACAGTCAAGACTGGGAAGCTGCTAAAAGGTCTAGCAGCACTGGTAAAATACATCATTAATGCTGCCTACAAACTGCTTCAGAGCTTATTTTCATTCTTTGCCTAAAAGAACACAAATGTTTGATCAGTCTGAGATGACAGATCTATACATGCATACAGATATACATGCATGCAGATAGATACATGCATACATGTATATATCCCCATGCTTGTTCATGAAGGAGGGCTGGCTCCTGTAGCTGGAACCTTGCCTCCACATGGAGAATGTTTTTCAGCACTGCTTTTCCCTTCCTTCATCAAACAAATCAGCATGGAAGAAATGCACACTGATGGTTTCATATCTTGCTGTTAGCAGTCATCATCAAACCTCCTGCTCATGAAAAAGCTATGCAGGAACCTGAAAAAGGTCTACCTTAAGCTTTTATAATTGAATCAAATACACTAAATCAGAATACACTTTCTGTCTACAGTCTGTAAGGGAAAAATTAAAAAGCAGCATTAAAGGATGAGTTCATCTTAGCACAAATGCTGACATTGTTGTCATTCTCTTGGATTGTTCTCTGCAGTACTTCATATTTTAAAGAGGGTACTGCTACCTTCCTCTTAGAGAAGTAGCAAGGATGTGGGGGGGGGAGAAGTATTGTTTTTTCATCTTTCCTGGAAGGCTACAGTTGGAGAAAAATAAAATCAATTGCAATTCCAACCCTAGGTACATAAGCACAAGATTTTTCCTTGACTTTTAGCATGGTGTCACGTACTCAAGCACCAGCATTAAGCAGGTAATACAGGCCTATTGATCTTTCCCTGCATAACACCACACTCTTATCTGTCTAGCCCAGCCCTTGGATGAAATCAGTTCACTGGCAGAGAACACTTGAAGGAAGCTGAACAGTGTGAGACAGGGCTAAGTTTGCATAAAGAGGAAAAGCATTTTGAAAGGTCTGCAGCTATAATAAAGTCTTTGGATAAAAAGATGCACACACAAGGGTTAATTCTGTCACAGCCCAGGAGCAGACCAATTCATAGAATCATAGAAGTATAGAATGACAGAATTGTTAGGGTTGGAAGGGACCTCAAGGGTCACCTAGTTCCAGCCCCTTGCCATGGGCAGGGACACCTCACACTAGATCAAGTTGCTCAGAGCCCACTCCAGCCTGGCCTTGAAAACCTTCAGGTATGAGGCTTCCACCACGTCCCTGGGCAATGTCAGTTTTCTTACCAGTGCTTCTTGGCAAGAACAAACTTCCTTGAGGGAAAAATAAAAACTATGGAATGAACTCTTCCAGAACTGTAAACATAGTTATTTCATAACTTCCCTATTTCCATTTCACTCCATGAGCATTTCATAAACTTCCCTGTTCCGTTTCACTCCATGGGCAACACACATTGCTTTGTCTTGGAAATAAAAAGCAATCTTCCCATTACCACAAGGCACTGCAGGTTTTCTTATGATTTGGAAAGAGAAACCATAAATGTGTCAAAAGTTCATGAAGATGTGTTTCTGTGTAGCAGTCAGAAGGTGGCTGACACAAAGATCCAGGCAGAGGACAAGTCAATATGAAAGAATGTGGTTAAGCACAAGGTGCCTCTCGCTTTCCTGACATAATTCTACATGTGACAGCTTACAGTTCAGCCACAAATGTCAAGATTCTTTACTGGCTTATGGAATTACATAGGTAGAGCACAGTCAGAAGTTTGGTTATGGAGCCCTGCTGTCTCAGAGGCAAAATTATACTCTTGACTCCCATTGTACGAGAAGTCTGATGGAAAATGCTCATGGAAAACAGTAGATGAACAATTACATTAACCAATATCTATGATGTGAAAAAGATGACATGGAAATAAGTGAGGAAGCCAAATTATTCCCAAATAACTGCCCTTATTTGCTAGTCTTCAGATAAAGGACTTTAAAACTCCAAACTCATCATTATTAGGTGTTCAAGAGGGGATTGGACATGGCACTTGGTGCCATGGTCTAGCCATGAGGTCTGTGGTGACAGGTTGGACTCGATGATCATTGAGGTCTCTTCCAACCTTAGTGAAACTGTGATAAATCAAACTTTTTAGTGATGTTTACAAATAACTTTTCAATGAAACTGTGATTGATTCTCAAGTACAGCTTTGAAGATCTGCCTATCATTTTGCCCCTAAAACCAAATAAATATAAACCTACAAGTGTGCTGTAGTAGAAATCTCATTTTCTTAAGCTGCAGCTGTCAGCCAACATGGTTTAATATTGTGTGTGTGTGTGTGTGTATGTACTAATCAGAACAGTATTGTACAACTGTAATCTATTTATTTTTTTTTTTGCAGTTTAATCATGAAAATAGTTTCTATTTTAAGGCAGCTGGCACCCTGGAAGCACTAAGCATTAAAGAAAGGAAGTTAATTTCTGTTCTGAGCATATTAATTAGCAGAGCCTATAAAATAAATCGGAGTCAAAACTCAAATTACTCTCGCCAAGTTTTCTTTATGCATCTCCTGGGAAAGAAATATTAGTGTGAACTTAATTTCATGTTCATGCCCACAGTTTATTGTTCTCCAAACATTCAAAAAAAAAAAAAAAAAGAAAAAGCCCAAGTCAGAGGAAGAAAAGTTAAAAACATTGCTTAGAGTGGAAAAAAAAAGCAGAACAGACCTGAAAGCGAGTATTCGCCTTTTAAACTTTCGCTCTCTCGGATTAGGAAGGCTCCTGCCTGGTTTCCAGGGCATGACAGTTGTCTCTCAGCATCTGCTCGTTTGATTGGGCCAAAAAACCATCTGAACAAATGAAAGGGAAAAAAAAAAAATAAAAAATTGATTTTTACCAGTCAGTAAAACATACCAGGAAAATAAGTTACCTTTTATAAACACCTTTGCTAATAAAAAGATAATCTGCGCAATGTTAATTAGATTCCGGCAGCATAAGGGGAGGGAAAAGAAAGAAAGAAGAACCGCACAACAAATTTAGTACTGGAAAATATTTATTACCCATTTGAGTGAAATCTGAATTTTACTGCTGATGGAAAGTCTGACTGATTTCAAGGGAATGAGAATTCAGAGGTGGCAGTTTGGCCTTATCCCAGGAAAAATAAATAAACTCACCTGGCTGCCAAGGTTGTGGTGGCAGCAATTGGTGCCAAGTCTGTTGATGCCACTAGAACTACGTGGAGGTGCAGGTATGTGCCAACACCCTGGCATCTTAAAAGCCAAAAGGTGCCCAAAACGGTAGAAGGGCTCTCGAGTTCCAACACATAAACCACCCTGCAGCCTTCCCCATTCCACTGCCACACCAATATTCAAATGAATTTCTGGCAGTTCTTCAGCTCTGCTGCTGTTAGACAAAACCCTGAAGTCACTGCAAACACCTCAGCATCCATGTTCTGTGGAAATCTACCCCTGTCTATGCCTTTTTAACACATTTTTTCCTCTCTCACTAAGCCCTGTAGTTCAAGTCTTAGTTTGCTCCTCTGCAGGTACTCTTTTGCTGCTTAATGCTGAGTGTAAATTAAATGGAAGGAAGACTGAGATGAGTCAGCATTTTCAACTGGGGTGGCATTCAGCTTCCACCCAACAAACACTCGAAGCTCTTTCCAAGATTAGGTCCACCCTTTATTTGAAGGCAATGGTGATAAATGGGTATCAGAACTGTGCCCCGTACTGATAGGATAACTCCTTTTAAATTAATCAGAGATAAACCTAATATGCAAACTTTTAAGATAGATCAGGGTACTCACAGCACACACAAGCTGCCTATTCAGCTAATTACTCAGTTTGTCAATTACTAGTGAAATGTACAGAAGGAGTTCATCAGCAAACTACTTCAGTGTTTGTGAGGCTTGTAATCACCAAGGGGAATGGAGGACGTAAATGAGAACATTGGGTGACACCTTGGCTGTGCAAGCATGAGGAATGAAAAATGGCTATGCATTAATAAAGAGGAAATAAAGTAAGGGGAATACAGACGGTGCTAGCCCACGCTGAATGTGCTTTGGGAACAAAGGAAAATGAAACTGGATATTCCAGACTGCATTCCTGTCCTCTGACTTGAAGATGATTTGGATAAAAACAGCCTTGATACATATTTGGCAAGGAAAGGAATCTCATTAGAAAGCCAGAATGCGTTAGTAACAATTTTAATCAGTTAAATGTGTTCACTAATACAACTAATTAATTAAATTCATTAATTAAGCTGCAGAAAACCAAGTGATCGATAAATGTTCAAATCCTTGACTGAGGTTCTTGTCAAAGGAACGAGAGGACGGAGTACAAGTTTGACTCTACTCAAGTCCCAAAGAAAACTTACCTGCCCTACAAAATGAATTGGAATTGTTCTGAAATGTCTGAATACCTCTGCTCTGAGAATAACATTGGAGAACTAACAAACTACAGGATCTGAAAGAAAAAGCTTGAACTGATATTTTTCTCCTTGAACTACAAGATATCACTTAGTAATGTCCAAAGTGACTGATTCTCATAAGAGTGGGTAAGAACACAGAATGATAGAATCATCAGATGCTTAGGTTGGAAGAGACCTCGGAGATCATTCACACCAACCTCCCTGCCAAGAGCAGGGACACCTCTCAACTAGACTCAGCTGCTCAAGGCTTCATCCAGTCTGGCTTTGAACACCCTCAGGGAAGAGGCGAAACTGTTAAAGCTGGTAAGGTGAGCAGTAATGAGAACAAGAGGACACAGTCTCAAGCTGCACCAGGGAAGCTTAGGCTCAAGGTGAGGAGAAAGTTCTTCACTGAGAGAGTCATTTGCCATTGGAATGTGCTGCCCAGGGAGGCGGTGGAGTCACCATCCCTGGAGGTGTTCAAGAGAGGATTGGATGTGGCACTTGGTGCCATGGTTTAGTCATGAGGTCTGTGGTGACAGGTTGGACTTGATGATCTTTGAGGTCTCCTCCAACCTTGGTGATTCTGTGATATAATGTAGGTAACTAAAAGAAGCTGATGGTTTATTTGGGAAATACAAATTTGAAAGAGTGTTACACTTGTGTGTGTAATATCTGGTCTACAATATACTCTACTATTCTGGAATAAAATACCTAAATGCATATTCTATTTAAGCACATGTATCTCTTCCTTTGACTTCAAAATATTTCAAATTATATGCTTATTTTTTAATGATTTTTCCCCCCCCCTAATCTAATAAATCAATATGAATTTACCACTAAAGGTTATATGGAGGACATGCAACACCTAGCTTCTGACTCCAGATAAACTTAGTGGTTAAAAACATCCTGATAATATAGATAAGTATTTGAGAAGGTAAGTGTAATGGAGAGGAAAAAATGGACACATTGTATATTACCTCATTTGCCTGACTTGATGATATAAAAACGTTTCAGAAACATATAATGAAAATTACTTTTAATGGCACTTGAATGTGGGATTCTTAGTTCAAAGTCATTGGGTTTGTAATAATAATCATACAGCACCAAGAGCAATGGTGGCTGTGGAAAAAAATAACCACCACCCCTTAACCTCAAAGCAAATAAGTTTAATTTTAAATGCAGCACATCTGAATTTAAAGTACTGTTTTCACTATAAATGGAAGTTTAAATTCCTTTTATAAAGCATGAAAGGCTTATTTCAATTCCTAGCAATTGAACTTATGCTTCAAAAGGCTTGATATTTTACTTCATCCAAAAGTGTGTATCGTGGAGGAGAAAGTACTCTGAAGAGTAAAAATGAATCAAAGTAATTGCTCTCCATGAGATACTGTTCTGCAGGATAGGAAGGTCAGACCAAAACAACACCCAGCCTTTACTAAATCTGTTTGTGCTTTATAGCTCAGAGATGGATGAAGGGTTTGAAACAGAGCACTTGGGAAAACACAACTAAAATATCAAGCACTATCCATTGTGCACGTTACCTAACCAGCACTGAGACTTCAGGGCACAGCTCAGGAGATGGCTGAGTTGACAATGCATACACAGCTCAACCCTGAACTTCAGCTCACAGCCAGATCACTCTGGGTCACAATTGTCAATGCAGGATCAGTACACCCCCAGGTATGGCACAAATCACTGCATTCAGATTTGTGCATAAATTTCAGTTTGCATCCAGAGCTGTCTGGTTACCACAGCAATAGTGCTCTTTCCATCAGCAAGACAGAGCAACATACTTTCTTGGCCAGTAGTGTCCAACACACAACTCTCTTTTCAGTGTAGGATACCTGAGCTGCTTTCAGGGGACTGTTTCTGGCAGCTTCCTCAAAGGTTCTGGTTTCCACTATCATTCATAGCACTCAGAAACCCCTCTGACGATAATTCCAGGCTACTTCCAGGTCATGTCTGGCCATCATACATAGGAGGGCTTTGGGAATAGTAAAGGTGACCATCGTGTAGGTCTGTAACAAACACACTCCTGTCCTGGTGCAGGGGATGCCCAGTACTAGCACAGCAATGAATTTCATTGTGGTTATTCAGTGCATAGTAGTTCCATCCCTATTGGCCATCAATTCCAACAGCAGACTTTTAATCATAGGATCATCCTCATGACAGGCTTTGTCCTGGGATATTCCCTGATTGTATGTGTATCCCTGATGAGATCTTCCAGTAGAACAAAGGATGTATCTTCATCAAGCTGAATGTTGCTGGTTACACTTGAAGGACTTTTTATTTAAGAAACAGACATTATGTCACCTGTGCTCAGTCCTGTCTCTTCATTCAGCCCAGCCTGAAGTAAAATGGAGTCATGAGTTCAACAGAATGATTTTACCTGACTCCATCACATCCTTTGCTCAGATGCCCTCTCCTTCAGGGTGCAACATGCTGCTGATGTCTGTCTCACTGTCAAATCCCCATTTACCTGGCCCTGCTTTTTGCCTCCCTGTGCTTTGCTACATAAAATTGGCTAAACCCCAAATAGTTACCTCTGCTTAAGCAAATTTTTCTTATAGCAGGAAAATACAACAGGAACTTTTAAGATGGAAAGCAGAAGAGAGAGTATAGCCACGCACAGAAACCATGACCATTACAGTGGGAATGAAGGAGGAGGAAAGGGAAGAAAAAATGCTGAGAAGAACTACATAGTAAGGTCAGTCAAAGAGCATGGAGGCACAACAGCAGAAATCAGTCACATTAGATTTGTAATAAATAACTGAAGATCTTAAAATGGGCAGCATGACCCTGTTCTGGATCAGCATGAGGGCATCTCACTTTGCATGTCTCATAAGTGTTTGCAGCTGGGATTTAATCTCTTGTGCTAGGGTAAATCTCGTGAGACCACTAACTCTCAGCAGCTGGGAGATGACAAAGGGAGATGACAAAGAGCGTAGGTGGCCCCCAGAAGATTGACTGAAGTGTGTTAACTGTGTCTCTTGTACCAGGCTATGAGAAGGGAAAAAAAAGGGTTTGATTTGAGAAGAGCAGACAATTACAGCAATAAGAGCAAAAGCCTTGCTTGAAGACAATGAAATATATTGAAAGCAAATATATCCCAGCTCCTTCTGGAAGGCAGAAAGCTTGTGCAATAGTTAAAGAAAGACAAGCATCAATAGTATATAAATTTCACATTTAAATGCCATCTACAGACATAGAAAGGTGCAACTGCAAAGTCAAGAACTCAGGTTAGGAGATGGTCACAATAACATTGCTTTTATGGCACCAGCTCAGCCATTTTCAGGAAAATCCAGTATGATACCATCTTTAATTACATGGCCATATCCAGTGCTTCCAACTGCGTTAATATGAATGCTGCTGACTGAATAGTTATCCTCTATTTTTTGTCATTGTGTAGATAGAGTTTATTTACTGCACATTGTTTAGCCCCTGCTCTCAACACAAGTTATAAAATTACATGAATGGCTAATTTCCTGGCAGCCTCTATTATACTGTTCATGACTATAACATCCAAGTGTTTTACGAACAGCCATTAATTTCTTTTTGTGCCACTTCCGCTTGTAAAACACTTCTTACAGCGGAGAAACGTCACAAAAAGAAGCTAAGACAATGAGATGTTAGTATAAGCATTTGGCGCTCATTTTGGATGTCCGCTTTGGAATGCCTAGGGAATGCCTACCTACCTTCCAGGGAATTTAACGTTGTGCAGTATCTAGCAGCATATTTGGAGAGCAATAGCTGTCAGCTTCTGTGTCATGGAAGACAAGGAGCGATGCATGGAAAGCTAAAGAGACAGAGATCCCCCAGGGTCTTATTCAGTGACATACATCATATGACCATCCTGTGACCACTGCCCTTACTCAGCACATGCAAACCTGAACAGGCCTGTGTGTGCCACTCTTGCCTGCTGTCATAAAGGATAAAGAGGGCTGCTGAGCCAGCTTTTGATCCATTCCAGGTTTGCAGTCTACCGTGGGTAAACAGTAGTGCAGAAGCATGGGCGGAAGTTTACCAAAGGCACCACCAGCACATCCTCTCTGCATTGAGAGCAACGCTGCAAGCACTTGCTGGGTTTCCCCAAACCCTCAAAAATATGGAATGCAGCTGTCAAATTCTAATGAATATGTTCTGTTGCCACATATGAAGTGCAATTTTATTTTCAAAGGCTTGGTTAGCTTGAAGCAAAATTTTAATGTAGCAATCCCCCTACCAAAGATCAAGCCCTTCCTCCAATGCACATGCACAAAGGATTTCTTGTATTGTTCTGAGCCATGGTTTTTTGCTTTCAGGGAGGGAAAGAGGCAGCCTGTGCCTGTTATCCACCTGAAGGTTTTGCATCCAACCAGGAAAAGCCTGGAAAAATTATAAACAAACTCTTCTGGTAGAAAATATTAGGCTACCTTAACTGTAAGACTAATGAAGCAATATCATTTCTCCAGGAGCTGACATTTCAAGAAATTAGGAAATATCACTGCAAAGATGAAAGCCTCCCAGATATAACATAGTTAAGAAACAGATGTGCTCTGCAAATGATGAACTGTGAGCATGAAGGAGAGCGTGGGAGACGAGCACTGACTGCCTCAATTTTCCCTTTATAGTCTACAGCGAACACAGTGACAGCATTGAAAAAAAACCCAACAACAAACCAGAAAAATCTGCAGTTAGGCAGAACCATGAAGATGAAAACTTGCAAAAGATGCTTTTTCATGAGCACTTTCAATAGCACAAGCTTTCCCAATAGGGCACAAAAATCCACATACTGAAAGCTCCAGTATTACTCTAGGGCTTGCAGGTTTTCACTGTCCACAGGCTGGAAAACATAAGATTGGGTTTCAGATCCTTTGGAAGCAGAACCCTTCCTCTTTAACTCCTTCTACAGGCTTGACTGGGATTCTTTTTAGTGCTTTCTCTCATTGTCATTTATTATTAGATACCGAAGGACACATGGGACAAGGACAAAACGTTAAGAGGAAGGAATTTAAAGCTAATGGTAAAAGAATGCATAGGATACTGCAGAAGGGAGGGAGAAAACAGAACAGGACAGGGAAAATTCAAAACAGAGAAGATGGCAGAATTATATCAAGAGGATGCAAGGAAAGAAGAGAGAAAATCAGAGCTAAGAAGCAATGAGGAAGAGTAAATAAAGACAAGACAAAACTGAGGACCAGCTTTATTGCCCAGAGGCTATAACCTGCTGCTGCCTGAGCTACTGCACCTGCTCAGGAAATGCCAGTTCCAGCTAATCCTGCTCCTGCAGGACACATGTCTTTGGCAGCAATTTCAGTCCTGCTTGGGGAAACTATTTCACAGAATATCTCAGGAACCAATTTCACAGACTAACTCTCACTGCCAAGATTGCTCTCCACAGATCTTTCTCCTTTCCCTTCCTTAGTTCATCATGCCACCCATGACGGTATGAAACTGGGGGAGTGGCTGACACACTGGAAGGCTGTGCTGCCATGCCATGAGATCTGGACAGGCTGGAGACCTGAGCAAAGGCAAACCTCATGAAGTTCAATAAGGATGAGTGGAGAGTTCTTATATACATAAGCCACCAGTACAGACTAAGGGTCATCCTGCTGGAAAGCAGCTCCATGGAGAAAGACCTTGGAGTCCTAGTGGACAAGAAGTTCTCCATGGGACAGCAACGTGCCCTTGTGGCCAATGGTAATCTGGGCTGCATTAAGAAAAGTGTGCTAGCAGGTCTAGGGAGTTTCTCCTCCCCCTCTACTATTCCCCTGTGAGACCACACCTGGAAGACTGTGCCCACTTTTGGGCTCCCCAGTTCAAGAGAGACAGGGATCTGCTGGAGAGAGTCCAATGGAGAGCTACAGGGATGACTCTGGGACTTGGACACCTCTCCTGTGAAGAAAGACTGAGAGACATGGGGCTGTTGAGTGTGGAGAAGAGAAGACTAAGAAGGGATCTTATCAATGTCTATAAATATCTGAGGGGTGGGAGTCAGGCCGAAGGTGCCAGGCTCTTTTCGGTGGAGCCCAGTGACAGGACAAGGCACAGTGGGTACAAACTGGAACACAGGACGTTCCACCTCAACACAAGGAGACACTTCTTTATGGTGAGGGTGACAGAGCCCTTGAGCAGGCTTCCCAGAGAGTTGGTGGAGTCTCCTTCATTGGAGACTTTCAAAACCCACCTGGATGTGTTCCTCTGTGACCTGCCCTGCTTTGGCACAGGGCTTGGACTCAACGATCTACAGAGGTCCCTTCCAACCCCTGACATTCTGTGATTCTACGATTGCGTTTGTCATTGCCAAGAGAATACTTTAATACTCATTTTCATCACATATTTATTGACCAGAAGTCAATAGCAGGGAGGTCATTGTGCCCCTGTACTCTGCATTGGTTAGGCCACACCTTGAGTACTGTGTCCAGTTCTGGGCCCCTCAGTTTGAGAAGGACATCGAGACACTTGAACGTGTCCAGAGGAGGGCAACAAGGCTGGTGAGAGGCCTTGAGCACAAGCCCTATGAGGAGAGGCTGAGGGAGCTGGGGTTGTTTAGCCTGGAGAAGAGAAGGACCAGGGGTGACCTCATTGCCCTCTACAACTACCTGAAGGGTGGTTGTGGACAGGGAGGGGGTTGGTCTCTTCTCCCAGGCAACCAGCACCAGAACAAGGGGACACAGTCTCAAGCTGTGCCAGGGGAGGTTTAGACTCGAGGTGAGGAGGAAGTTCTTCACTGAGCGAGTCATTCGTCATTGGAATGGGCTGCCCGGGGAGGTGGTGGAGTCGCCGTCCCTGGAGGTGTTCAAGAGGAGACTGGACGTGGCACTTGGTGCCATGGTCTAGTTGTGAGGTCTGTTGGGATGGGTTGGACTTGATGATCCTTGGGGTCTCTTCCAACCTTGGTTATACTGTGATACTGTGATACTGTGAAATGCACCAGTTTCAACCTTACTCACCAAAGTACTATCAGCAACAAGTCAGTTAGACAAAGCCCATTTAGGTAAGGAGAGTGTTCTGCATTTGTGTAACTCAGTCAAAAGCTGAACATGCTGCAGAAAGCACCTGATTTGGACAATACTTGAAATTAAAAGAAAAGATCATTTCAAAAGTTCTTGTACCTCACAGCTCAGTTCTGATTACTTATTTACCATAATCAGAAACCAGATTCCTCCAAGTGAAACTAGAAATTCAGGTTTTCAGGGACGGCCACGTAGGGCAGCACGCTCAGCCTTTTGCAACCACACTGAATTTGCTCCGTACGTAAAGATCTGAGTCACACAAACTGCTCAGCTCCTCGTTGTTGAGTAACTTAACACCAACTGAAATGAAGCCCATCCACCTGCATTTGGTTTGGGACCTGGAGCTTCTGAGTCTTAGCACAATTACAGTGAAGTCTGACTTTCTTGCCACGAGGGAAAACAGAACACGTGAATGGCTGTGGAAAACTGAAACCTCATTTTTACACTATGGAAGCATCAGCTTATGCTATGCCTGCATGTAGAATTTTGCCTGTATGTTTCAAAGTGACAGTCTGTCTGGACCAAAACACTGTAAGACCCACTGGTTATCCCATATTTTGAGACCAACAGTATGATTTTTCTTCAGACTCTGTGAAATACAGAGGTTTGGAAGAATAGAATAGAATAGAATAGAATAGAATAGAATAGAATAGAATAGAATAGAATAGACCAGACCAGACCAGACCAGACCAGGTTAGAAGAGACCTTTGAGATCATCACATCCAACCTATTATCCAACACTATCTAATCAACTAAAGCATGGCACCAAGCACCCCAGCCAGTCTCTCCCTAAACACCTCCAGTGATGGCGACTCCACCACCTTCCTGGGCACCCCATTCCAATGGGAAATCACTCTTTCTATGAAGAATTTCTTCCTAACACCCAGCCTAAATCTCCCCTGGTGCAGCTTGAGACTGTGTCCTCTTGTTCTGGTGCTGGTTGCCTGGGAGAAGAGACCAGCCCCCACCTGTCTACAACTTCCCTTCAGGTAGTTGTAGACAGCAATAAGGTCTCCCCTGAGTCTCCTCTTCTCCAGGCTAAGCAACCCCAGCTCCCTCAGCCTCTTCTCACAGGGCTGTGTTCCAGACCCCCTCACCAGCTTTGTCGCCCTCCTCTGGACATGTTCCAGCAAGTCAACATCTTTCCAATACTGAGGCCCAGAACTGGACACAGTACTCAATGAGATCTGATTTTGCTCTTGGCTTTTGGATAACATTTTGCTAATGTTCTCATCAGCAGGTTAGAGCTGACTGGTTTGTCTTTTTTCCATAAATACTAAATATATGTTAGACTTGAGAGAGTTTTGTTGGTGAAATGGCAGAATATGAAAGGTGCTAATGGAAGGGATGTAGAAGAATAACAAACAATATAAAAAAAAAAAGGGAAAGTAAACTAAGCTGTAGTTTTCCATGTATTTTCTAAACAAAATAGCTTAGCTTGTGAAGGTACTCAATTTGAAACATTTTCCAAGTCAAAGTCTCTTAAATTTCCATCAAAAGATAAGTATTCTTTCTTTTACTTTCATTCAGAGAGGATCAAGTTATCTGAAAACATGATACAACCAAGCAATACCCTTCATTTTGTTTCAGGCTTAAATACTTTGAATTGAAACAGAACTGTAATGAAGGACTCTTGAGAAACAGTACTGCTGCTTTATCCTTTCTGTCTTCTCACATTCGTGATCAAATAAGTATTCAAGGTCAGGCTCCACAAAGCTCTGAGCAACCTGATCTAGGGGAGGATGTCCCTGCTCACTGCAGGGGTATTGGCCTAGAAGATCTTTTGAGGTCCATTCCAGCACAAACCATTCTATGATTCTATGGACAAGTGATACATTCATCCATGAAAAGGTGGATCTTTAGTTAAAATGAAGGAGTTTAAACCTGTGTCTCTAACATCCTGTAGTCACTATCTTGCTGGAATATATAAGATATGCAGGTGCTTACATACAGTAACTGGGAGAATGTACCACTGCTAGAACAGAGGTAATCCTTCTGAGACTGGACATACATGAACTACCAGGAAAACCCTTGATGCTGTTTGTTTTTATCAAGCTGGGAAATTGCAAGTTATTGCCAGAACAAAAAGCCTTATACTTCTAGGCTCAAGGACCAGATTCACCACACTGAGAGTGCTTAGTGCCTCTTAAAAAAACCCCATGGTTTTATTTTTACTGCTTACTGAAAACTAACACAGAGCAGGAGCTTACTACACACAATCCCAACAACTGCAATGTAAGCATACCAAACATGAAGCACCCAACTGCATTGCAGACTGACCTTGTGTGTACCTGAGACCCAGCAGAGCCCCAAGCTGCACTAACAAATCACCAGGGGAACCCAGCTGAAGAAACTGCAGGAGATATTAGCTCCTGAGAAAAGGGCAGATGTGTCAAGAAGGACTCTGAGCCCTTTGGTTTGGCCTCAGAAATGCCTTTGTTTTGTGCTTCTCCATTGTTTTTGTTAGAAATAATAAGCTAAAGAAAGGGCTTGTCAGGGCTTTAGGGACTTTTACAGTAAGTGACTGTGTGGGATTGTTTGGATAAGGTAATGCTCAACAGTGAGTAGGTGTGGTAAAACCCACCACAGAAGGAGGCATTTCCTCTTACAGTCAAAACCAAATTTACTGCCTGGTAAATGTAAACATGAGGATTACTTGGACATTGGTCTGAAAAATCCATGGCATGTTGAGTACAAACCTTTTAGTAAGTACTTCAGTAGGCCATAACTGTTCTGTTGTGCAATTCTCTTGTCAGGGATTATGCATAACACTACATTAATTTTTCAGTAGTTGATAATAGCAGTTGACTCTGCTGCAAACATGGAAATTAATTTGCTCTGAGTCTGCTTCAGGATGGCAAACCATTGCATCTTTGGCTACTCTAGCACTCTGCAGTGGCTGGGAAGTGATTATTTCTCCTGCAGGGATAGTATTACAAGGCCAAGTGCAGGAGCTCTGCAAATGAGCACAGTTCTCCCAGTACTAGTTTCACTGCACAGTAAGAACAAAAGATAATAAACCAGCAACCAAATCACAATCTGATAGAGCTCATTTGCAGAAATTTCCATAAATAAATTTCATCCTGTGAGTCCCCACTTCACTTCTATGTAGTTAATTTCAACATTTGTATTCATTCTCCACAACATTGGTCATTTGCATGCTGTATTATTTAAACCGCTCTGAAGTTCTATGTGTGAAAATAAATGTTAGATGAAAGTGATATCATATTACTTTTTATGGAGTGTTTTAGCTACCTTAAGCCCCTGATGTTTCTCTAATTTAAGATACTAAACTCAAAGTTTATTCCCAGTGGTGGGTTTGTACCTGAATAAGTATCTCACTGTACTTGAAACTTGTTCTAAAACTTGCCTTTGGTGCCAGTGAATGGCTACCATTGGCTTTAATGGGCATTGTTCTGGGAGATGTGGGTGTGAAATACAGCTATATAATCACTTCCTTCTTAGAAGAAACAAAATCAAATATGTTCCTCAGGCCCTATTTCTGCTGCATAGTCTTCCAAATAGCACTGTAAAATCTTGCATCCATGCTAGCAGTAGCTCTATGCATTTGTTAACACAGACCTGAACAAAGGCACTGATATACTGCCATAATACATTCTAAAGGTAGCAATAACTCTGCTATTCATAGTGACTGAGGAATAAAGTTGAAACCTTGAGGTAGCCTTAATGCTAACATGGTGCAGAGAACACTAATAACGGCAATTGATTTATCATTAGGAAAAACTCCAAAAGGACAAGAAAATGTTCAGCCATACATTCACTTAAACCATTACAGCTTGCAGAAGCACTCAGCTGACTTTCTTGAGAAAATCATTCCTGAGACATTTTCTTTTCTCAGAGAGAAATTCACCTCAGTACAGAAGTGATACAGAAACCCTCAGAAAGAACACACACACACACCTTGCCTGCACAGGACACTGGTGGCAGAGCAGATCTCTCCATCCTTTTTGTGCAGAGCTCTCTCTGGGATATTCACTTGGGCACGTATGTCCTCAGCCTATTGCCAGCTGTCTGAGAAGACTCATGTCCTCTCTCAGGTCAGCTTCCAGTGAGGAACACCCAGGTCACTCTGTCCTCAGAGGAACTCTGGAAAAAAACTCTACAGCCTGGCACCCCCAGGTGACCCTCAGGCCAAAGCACAGAACAGTTCTTTCACATAGGGATGAATTTCTTAATCAAGTCATCCCCCAGTTTTCAGGGTAACCTTTACAAGGTGACAAATGGGAAGGATGACACACTAGAGACACCTGTGACATGGTTTAGTCATGAGGTCTGTGGTGACAGGTTGGACTTGATGATCTTTGAAGTCTCTTCCAACCTTGGTGATTCGGTGACTTCCAGATGTAAAGCTGTAGCACATTGACTCTATATCAGTGTGTATATTATCAGTCCAAGATACATACAGACTGTCTCTGTCATAAGAGAGCACAACACCATGTCCAAAAGAAAAAAGGTCTATCAGCATCAAAATAGGTTCCTGGGTGATTTTTCAAGCATTTTAGTTCTGTAATAAGAGCAAGATCTCATTTTCTCTTTTCTTCCAGGTATTCAGAAAACTAATAATTATCTCACCAAGCTAATCAACTGTCATGCTGGAACAGCCAAAGGAAAAAAAAAATCAGTTAATAATATGGATAAAAATTAGACAGATTCATCCCTGTCAATGGCTGAGGATATACACAGGTAAATTTTGTGTTGTCTGAACTAGAGGACTGGAAGGCTACATCACTATCATAATGTTTGCAACAGGCATCTGCTGCAGCTTCATGTTAGAGGAGAATATCTGTAAGGTAATAACAGGAAACATTCTGGGCTTAATTCTGCATTATTGGTAGGAAGCAAAATGAACTGATGGGCAAATCTGTGAGAGTAAAGTCCTTGAGTTCTGCAGCCCAGGCTGACTTGGGTGCATTCAGGCAGACAGGTCCGGTCTGGAAAGGGCTGTTCCCTGCTTTTCAGAGTGACCTTGTGCAGCATTTGCAATTCCTTTCTGTCTGTATTCACCCCATATTTGGGGCTAAACTCTAGCAGTCGCTTTAGCACCCGATGACACAGTCTCAAGCTGCAACAGGGAAGCTTAGGCTCGAGGTGAGGAGAAAGTTCTTCACTGAGAGAGTCGTTTGCCATTGGAATGGGCTGCCTGGGGAGGTGGTTGAGTCGCTGTCCCTGGAGGCGTTCAAGAGGGGACTGGATGTGGCACTTGGTGCCATGGTCTAGTCGTGAGGTTTGTGGTTACAGGTTGGACTCGATGATCTTCGAGGTCTCTTCCAACCTTGGTGATACTGTGATACTGTGATACTGTGACACCTCCCCAGCAGACAAAGAGAATTGGGAATCTAAGGTTTTACTTTGAAATGAGCCTCTAGACATTGTGGCTCTAAATACCACTTTGAAAAACAGCCCACATGAACCAAAGAAACCCCGTAAGCCTGGCTTTGCAGTCTGGAAGAGGTCAGCCCAGGGAATGCTTTATTGTTCATGTATAGTAACTCATATTCAGTCAGTCTATGAAATAGTTAAAGTCAAGTTAGGTCACAGAAGGTGAAGGAATTATGGAGATTGACAAAAATAACCTACAAGTCACTTCTGCTTTCAAAAGGGTAGTTTAAAAAGCTCATTGTGGAATTGACTGGTGAGGTTTCATTGATTAGTTCTGGGGCTTGGTTTCCACCAGCTGGGAAATACCTACATAGGAAATTTCTCTGAAATAAGGACTGTTTCTGAAACTGGCAAAAGTTTAAAGTAATTGCTGTGATCTTCTTTGACCTAATCTACTAGGAATACTCAGCACAGCAGTCTTGTGTCAGTAATGTTGGTGTGAACATATGGACTGAAGTTGACTCTCAGTAAACAGCCAACAGGTCCATCAGGATGGCAGGTCACAGCCCATTCTACCTTGTCTTTAGAAAAAAGAATTCATGTCATTCCAACAGTGAGAGATGGTTTTATTTTTGCTTCATTAAAACTGACTGCACAGCTGGGCTAAATTTGTTGCCCATAACAGTTTGTACTTTGTCATTTTCTTGTTTAGCTAAAACAACTGGCAGTAATAAAATAAGGGCAGGTGAATGAGTTTCTATGGCTCCTGTTTATAGTGCAGAATAACAGGCACAGAAAGAGCACAGAGGTCAAACCCCTTGCCAAGGAAATTTATATCTCCTAATTCAGATTTTGATACTAGTTGAATTGCTCTTTCTGACCATCCCCTTGCTGGACATGCAAGTTAAATTATGTGACACTATCTCCAGTTGTGTATTGTGCTTTCCTTTTTCTAAGTATGATATGTCTAAACCCAGAGAAAAGAGCATTCCATGGCAGGTGGCAGAAACAACCTCACTCAAACTTCCTTAGGAATGAAAAATGTCTGGCTTGGGGTTTTGACTTCTACCTATGATGCAGAGAGCAGAAAAGTACCAAATGTTCTTGCAGTTGCTAATTCATCTTCTTTTGATCAGGTATTAAATAACACAATGCTTTTCTGGTAGCATATGTATTTCCTCATGAAGTGGAAGTTCACTGTGTGACTACGGTTTGCTAGACAATTGTTCCACAGCAATAAGAAGATGGTTTATTGGTAAATATAAAATAGGAAGGGCCTTGTTTCCTCAGTCTGTCCAGAACACCCTTCATAGTAGCAAAGGTGCATTCCTTGGATGCACGTAATGTTATACTGCACATATTTGGATGGTAATGCTGCAGCAGGTAGAATCCAAGCCATGGATTTACTTTCTTTCCCTTTCCTCTATTCACACAGATTGTTACTGATTTGACTCAAGTCATTTTCATTCAAGCCAAAGGCAGGAAGCAAAAGAACCTTTTCAAGACATCATGTGTAAGTGCTTGACCTTTGGCATGAGTTAGCTATATTATATAATATAAATATCATATGAATATGTTAGCAAAATATAATAATATACAATAAGCCTTCATTTTTTGCATAGAGTTTCTACTATGCTCTCAGGAAAGCAACATGGTAAAGAAATCTCATTCATTCAAAGCTCTGCTTGAATATTCTGATAGCCAAGGATATGTAGGAATTCCCTTTGTTAAAAATATCATCTAATTTTGGTTTTCCCCAGGCTGGAGATATTGCACATACTTTCTGCCCTTTCATTCACTTATTGATCCAGCTTATTATCGCTACTACCTCTATCATATTGGACAGTCAAAGAGATTTCTCCAAGAAAGACTGTAATCTAAATGGGGACAAGGAAGAAAAGTTTCTTGCATTCATTCTTACTTCAGTCTCTTGCTTGACAAGCAAAAGTTCAAAAAAGCCTTTCTCCCTGAAGAAAATTCACAGACATTTCAGCACGGAGAGAAAATGATGTGCTGCATCACTTGCCAAGAACAAGCAATTACCTACTATTATCTTCTGCCAGCACAGACAACACAGACCTAGGTGGACTTTCTGATCTCTGTCAAAATATTGATTAAGCAGGCCCAGATATACTTTGTTAACAATCTTCAAGGCTACAGGCAAAACTGAAATGATTAGCAACAGAAATTTCAGTGCTCTGCATGCAGCTTTCAAGCATATATGGGCTAAAGTCACACAGTGGCCTTGTCGCCTCTAAGTCTTGCCATGACTTAATGAAAATTGCACACTCCTCTATCCTTTTATTTAAGTGAATTTATGGAGTATCCATACATGCTTATAAATGTGATTTATTTTTTAATGTTTGGGGGGAATTTTTCCAAAGTTTTAATGCTGGAGGCAATTTTCAGCCCACCACAAATGTAAACATGCTGGAAGCAGCTGCTAAAGAATATGGTGAGTTTGGTTCTCCTCCCAAGCTTATTAAGAGTTGTACCACAGAATCACAGAATCACCAAGGTTGGAAGAGACCTCAAAGATCATCAACTCCAACCTGTCACCACAGACCTCATGACTAAACCATGGCACCAAGTGCCACGTCCAATCCCCTCTTGAACACCTCCAGGGATGGGGACTCCACCACCTCCCTGGGCAGAACATTCCGATGGCTAACAACTCTCTCAGTAAAGAACTTCCTCCTCACCTCAAGCCTAAACCTCCCTGGCACAGCTTGAGACTGTGTCCTCTTCTTCTGGTGCTGGTTGCCTGGGAGAAGAGACCAACCCCCTGCTGGCTACAACCTCCTTCAGGGAGTTGTAGACAGCAATAAGGGGTCCCCTGAGCCTCCTCTTCTCCAGGCTAAACAATCCCTGCTCCCTCAGCCTCTCGTAGGGCTTGTGCTCAAGGCCTCTCCCCAGCCTCATTGCCCTTCTCTGGACACGTTCAAGTGTCTCAATGTCCTTCTTAAACTGGACACAGTACCCAAGGTGTGGCCTAACCAGTGCTGAGTACAGGGACACAATGACTTCCCTGCTCCTGCAGGCCAGGATGCCATTGGCCTTCTTGGCCACCTGGGCACAATGCTGGCTCATGTTCAGCCAGCTGTCAATCAGCACCCCCAGGTCCCTTTCTGTTTGGCAATTCTCCAAACATAATCAAGTCTTTTTCCATGAATCAAGTCTTTTTCCCAGAACATTTTAGCAAGTTTTTCTTAACCTATGGAGATAGGATAATAATATATGGAGATGCAGCCCAGAAACAAGGTAAAGTTCTCATTGAATGCCCTGAAGATATACAGATGATAGCTGGTGCTAGGAAATGTGCATTCAATTAGCTCAAAGACTGTTGACCAGCTGTGCCTGGCAATTATTGGAAAATACAAACAGCACACTGCAAATGTATGGTTTGTATGCATCTTGATAGGTGAGCACAAGACTGCAAGGCTTCCACTCTTCATCATTTCTGTGCTGGGACCAAAAAGAGCTGGTATAAAGGGTGCAAGGATGCAACAAAAACTTATTCTCTTTCCACAAATGTCTACATCATGGCCATGAGCAGCTGGCCAACACAAATGGGGGAAAACTAATCAAAATGGAAAGATAAAAGAAGTTAAAATTTGGGAATAAGGTTAAAGCACTGAATTTGAATTAAAGAAACATTAGGATAACTTTTGTCAGCTCATTCTTTTACTTTAGGGAAAACAAAGGGTAGTTCTTCAAACCTTCCTTACTGTTGTTATTGTTTCACTTGCATAACAGAGGTGTGAAATGTGAGGATAAGTGAAAGAGAATTCTTAGAGGAAATTGTTGTAAGGAATATTTCAACTGGATACAAGGCCAAAAACATTCTCACCAAGCTCAGCTGGAAAGGCTCATCTAAGCAAATGGGTCTAAACTTTACTTTGGCCATGTCTGAGTTAGGATGACTGCTTCACATGCCCTTTAGAGGTCCTTTCTGACCTGAGTTAATCTATGGTTCTGTGTGTGTGTGGCCTGACAGCAGATAGTCTTGTGTGCATATGAAGATCACTAAAGCCAAGTGACTTAGAAGGAAGTCTGAGAAAAGGCAACATGTTTAGCTGGATTAGCTTTGGTACAAAACTCACAAATCATTTTGGAGGAAGGACTTCATCTGAGAGCTGTAAAAGCTCTCCATTTCCTCCTGTCCCACACTCTAACCATCTCTAAAAAGTTGTTTGCCAAAACATAGCCTTTATTAACAAAGGGGGAAAGGTACATAAAACATAACATAAAATCTATAAAAAGAGAAAAGCAAAGGTTATGCAACAATGCACTTTGGCAAACTTAACTTTGTATGTGATGCTGCAGTTAGAGAAAGATAGAGGGACTTTAAAAGCTGAAGACCTTGCTGTATAACTCAGCAAAATTACTTTCAAAGCAATAACAGCAGGCAGAAATCTTAGATGAGTTGTAATAAAACTAGTTCTTGAAAGAGAGCAAAGGCCAAGCTGAGCTGAATTAGAGCCTACCACCATTTCTCTAGTGGTTCAGAAAATGCCTTCCCTGCAGATTAATTTCTGCAATTGGAAGAATTCTTCTGAACATGACCATTAAAAGGGTTGTCTGTCTGAATACTGAAATAGAAACAGCTGGTCAGACTCAGAAATTAAGGTCTTTGTGTTAGAGAAGGACCTCACAGTTGCCCTAGGGTGCCTCTGGCACAAATCCTACAGCTGATGAAAGACTGGCATAATCATATCTGAGCCTATTTTCCTAGTCTTTGGCAGTGTGGTAGGCAGATCAGACTGGAGGTGATGTTCCAGGTTCAAATGAGATCTAACTGAAAAGCTGCCACATTAACCTTCTAAAGTCAACACAAATTCTGATCCTAATAACAAATGCCACTTCTGCTGTCTTGTTCCACGCTGATAATTTTGCCAAACATACCTCTGGAACTGCAGTCAGACCTGTTTTAGCAAACACTGCCTCTGACTGCAGCACACATAGTATCATAGTATCAGTCAGGGTTGGAAGGGACCACAAGGATCATCTAGTTCTAACCCCCCTGCCATGGGCAGGGACACCTCACACCACAGCAGGCTGGCCAGAGCCTCCAGACTGGTCTTAAACACTTCCAGGGATGGGACCCCAAACACCTCCCTGGACAACCCATTCCAGGGCTTCACCACTCTCATGGGGAAGAACTTCCTCCTCACGTCCAGCCTGAATCTCCCTACCTCCAGCTTCATTCCATTCCCCCTAGTCCTATTACTACTTGATATCCTGAGAAGTCCCTCCCCAGCCTTCTTGTAGGCTCCCTTCAGATACTGGAAGGCCACAATTTGGTCACCTCAGAGCCTTCTCTTCTCCAGACTGAACAGCCCCAACTCTTTCAGTCTGTCCTCATAGGAGAGGTGCTCCAGCCCTCTGATCATCCCTGTGGCCCTTCTCTGGGCATAAGTAACTGCATCTCCAGGCTGACTCAGGCTTTACTCATCCTCACTTGGGAGCCACGTAACTGATTTTGTGTGATTCCTGGTCAGGTTCAGAATATTAAATAAGATTGGACATGTCTTAAAGGGGCAGAATACCATGGGATACATAATGAAACTCTGAATTTTTAACACATTCAATTTGTACTCTTGCTATATCTGCTTTTTTTACCCTTTGCAGTACTTAGTCCAGTTAAGTTTGTCCTGAGAGTAGAGATTTACCTCCCAAGAAGAAACAAATAATGTAAAGAAAACCTTATCAACTCATCTGTTAGGAACCCACTCACTCATCATTTGTAAGAAGACGTAAAGGTAGCTTCCTGAAACTCTGATTAATTGATAACTTAGCAGCTGTTTAGGCTGAAGGCTGTTTGGGGCAGGGGTCAGTCTCTGGGAAACATTTGAATCACAGTCACACAAATGAAAAAAAAGGGACCATCCCAGCAGCAACCAACTTGGTACTGCCAGACACTGCTTAACCAGGGGATTAAGGTGTATCAGAGAGGGGAATTATTTAAACCAAAACAAAGCCCTCCACGCTCTTTTTTAACTGATTGTCTCGTGGCCAGAGTATCTTCTCCTTCCACATGCCAACTAGCGCTATCAAGGTAGGACCACTGGAGGCTTGGTGTAGCAGGGCACACTCATGAAGAGAAAAGGCCATAACCTGCTGCCCCAGACCTATTTAGCACAACAGAAAAGAGGCTGGGCTGTGTGTTAGGTGAGTTACTCACGGCTCAGCTTCGATGCTCTGGTCAGCGGCGATGTAGTTGGCAGGGATGTAGCCCTCGAGCTTGCGGCCAGGACAGACTGACCCTGGTGGCAGGAGGAGCCTAGCGTACCACCAGCCCTCGTGGGATGCTGTCAGCACCTCGAGCTTATCCCCAGCTCGGAAGCTCAAGTCCTCCTCAGTGCGAGCCTCGTAGTCAAAGAGTGCCACAAATCTGCAAGTATTCACCAGGTGCTGGCCAGGCAGTGGAGGTAAAGGTTTCTCTTTTATCTTGTTGTCTCTGTCTTGGAAGTCATGACACACCACAGCAGGATTGGGGAAAACTTGCCCGACTTTCTCGTCGTGCTCACCATCTCCCCTGAGAACAGGCACGGGATGTAGGGCTCCAAACAGGCACAATACTTCCGTAAAAGTTTCCCATCCTCTCTCCTTGTGCTTTCCTCTGCTTCTGCTTTTCCTCAGCTTTGCCCAGTTGCGATACCCTTAGACCAATTTTCACATCTTCAACATTTTAGCTTTTTGCAGGATTTCTTCCCACCCTCCTCCTTTGTCACAAAACGAAACAATTCTTGGCACAGCTGGAAACTTCTCTCCAAGCCCCACTGAGAGCTCATTACAGGCGGCTCCCGGTCCAGGAGAGAAACCTGAGCATTCAAGTGCTGGAGTGCATGAGGAAGGAATTTCTCACTTCCTCTTCAGAACAGGAAAGCAACACAACAACTGTGCTGGGCTGAGGTCCAGGAGCAACGGGGGATCGTGGAGCCTCTTCTCCCACGGCAAAACAACAAAGTAAGAACACCTAAGCAAGGGAAGCTTCTCAGCTCTTCCTGCTTGGGATAGTGGTTTCCTTATCTCAGATGGGGTCCTGTCATATGATCAGCAGCCTGTGAAGTCCGTCTCAGTAATGATTAACCAAGCTGACCTGCCCATTTCCTTCACAGTCTCCAACGTGGACAGGTCGAACATTCCTTTCTGTTTCCTGGTTTGTGCTGGTTTCAGTTCGCAGAGGGAAGCCTTTGCTCGCCTGAGGCGGGCAGAGAGCCTCACCTGGGGCACACCTGCTGCTTCTGCTCTCGCTCACACTTGGGTGCTTTGCCCTGCCCAGTGCCCGCCCCTCACACCAGTCCCCTAGCCTGTTTTTCTATTGAACTGACTTTAGCACTTCCTACAAGTTTAAATAAATATATGGAGCTTACATTAATACAGCAATAGGTTTTAATTCACTCCTTATTCTGCATCTTAAGGAAACAAAGTCACTAGCCCCCCCAAAATTCCTGTAAGTGGTTGGCTAATTATTAAACACACATAAAAATAAAGTTTGTGTTCCAGTCAGTGAAACTGCACTGCTCAGTATATTCCCATTCCTAAAGCACCTATAATCTGTCATACACTCTGAGCATGGGTGTCCAGACACTGCTGTGGCAAAGCAGCCTCGAGAGCAAACTGCCACATACCAGCTGTGCAGCCCAAGCTTTGTACCAGCTGGAAATCACCGCAGCCTGGTGGGGGGACAGTGCTTGGAGCAGGAAGCACAGGAGATAGCCTAACTGCATCATGTGGTGGTATTTCACTAAGAGGCAAACTCTTACAGATGGGAGGTCAATCAAAACCCACACATGGATTTATAGCTTCCTGGTGGTAAAGAAAACTGGCTCCCATCCTTTTGTCAGGAATAACTGCTGTTTGCCTAGACCATTTTACACACATCCCTCAGCTCTATTTAGAGTTGCTGACTTCTGTTCCTTTCCTAGAAAGAAAACACAAGAGAGTAAGTTAGAAAGAAAAGCCACTTGTTTTCATGTCTCTGTCAGTTCTGGCACAGGCAGAAGCCTGTTTATGAACTGTGGGATAACTGAAAGTCTCCACTGAAGAGGGATGGAGAATTCACTCCTCTTTTGCAAGAAAAAAAAATGAACCCTCCTTCACCTCATAAATATGCTGTTCCATTTTTCAGAGGCAGGGAGTGAACATCAGTGAACATCAGGCTTTGGTACTGATGATGCATGATGTTTGAAATAATTCCCCTATGCCACTCAGAGAAGAGTTGCAGATAGAACAGTATTCTGCTGAGGAAAAAGAATATTCCAAGGCTATATCCATCAGCAGTTCTGATAAGAAATAAAACTCAGTTCAATTTGGAAACTGGAAAAGAGAGAAGGTTTTTTCTGAATAATAAGCTGAGATCACAACAGAGACAAACATTTTCCTCCACAATTGTTTTGAATCTTGCAAACAGGAAAAATCTCCATGTGGGAAAACAAGAAATTAAGATATAATATACAAGTATCATCATTAAGTAATGTATGAAACTGCTGCCTGTAGTATCACTTTCAAGTCAGTAGCTATACCACTGCCTTGGTATATGCTAATTTAAATATTTGGCATAATATACCTTACTCAGAGAAACTTCTTAATGCAAATAGTGGTCAAACAATACAATCTTTAAAGAGATTAGCAGAAAAGTAAATGCACGCTGCTCTGAATCTGTGCTTGGGAAATGATTTAAATGCTGAAACATTTTAAAGTCGTGTTGGTTTCTTTTTAAGGTAGCAAACTGAAATGAAGCACAGTGATATTCTTCTTTTTTAATTAGAGCTGCTCTTTCAGCTGCATTCCTTTCCATTTGCACATTAGAATGGAACACATTACCGTCACTTTGCAGCTTTCTTACGATCCTTTTAATCAGCGCTCCCATTTTGTTTCTGCGACTTGCAAATTGCCATTCTTGTGAATGAAAACAAATTCTCTGAGTAATTTTACCCTGGACAAAATTGTTTACTCCTGTTGATTAATCACTTCCCTGCTTTTGAATATTATCTTCCACCATAAATCCACAGGACAGAGAGTTCTATTCGATTTGGCATTTTCCAGCCTTAAATCTTTCGCATTTGTAATGAGAAAAGTCTGGCTGTTTATTTTCATAAGGCTAATCCAGCAATCCATCTCTACTTTGGAAAGCATTAAAAGTACATTTCCAAGCACTTGGGTGATGAGGGCTGCTTATTTATTAGCTGAATTTGGGCCTAAAACAGGCTACATGTGACAACAAATGAAGAGAGAGGAATAAGGCTTTGTCAAGGATTGAGAGAATAGAGACCTTCTTGATCTGTTCAAACAATCAGATTTCACTCTGCTTAAATTTAATGTGAGTTTTGCCGTTATCTGCAATGGGACCAGACCTCAGCCAGTATTTTTCATTTTACTGAACATTAGTCTAGATGATATAGAGCACACACTGTTAAAAATAGTAAGTTAATTTGCTTTCTATGAAGCAGCCTCTCTGAATAAAACCATGGTGTAGCTCACTAAGGCATGAAAAATACTTCTAATCAAATCTGTATCTGGGCAGGAAAAAATATGGTAAGTGGATGGCAAAGCAAAATCAGCAAACAGAACTTTGCCATTCTTTCAAGAAAATGAATTCCAGAACTGATGCTGTTAGGGATAGATTTTTTAATTTGGAAAAATTTGCATATTTATGAAGATTCTCTGACGGGTCAAGATCATTTCTCACATAACTCTACCGAAGTCCATACGCTATGCCATGGATGACTTATGAAAACGATTTATCACCTTGAAGTTCAGAAGTTGGAATTGCTTGATGAGAAGGTCATCCAGTTGATGTTGTATTCCACAAGAAAAGAAAAGAAAAAGGAAAGAAAAAAAAATAGGAGAAGAGAAGAGAAGAGAAGAGAAGAGAAGAGAAGAGAAGAGAAGAGAAGAGAAGAGAAGAGAAGAGAAGAGAAGAGAAGAGAAGAGAAGAGAAGAGAAGAGAAGAGAAGAGAAGAGAAGAGAAGAGAAGAGAAGAGAAGGGAAGGGAAGAGAAGAGAAGAGAAGAGAAGAGAAGAGAAGAGAAGAGAAGAGAAGAGAAGAGAAGAGAAGAGAAGAGAAGAGAAGAGAAGAGAAGAGAAGAGAAGAGAAGAGAAGAGAAGAGAAGAGAAGAGAAGAGAAGAGAAGAGAAGAGAAGAGAAGAGAAGAGAAGAAAGGAAAAGAAAAGAAAAGAAAAGAAAAGGAAAGGAAAGAAAAGAAAAGAAAAGAAAAGAAAAGAAAAGAAAAGAAAAGAAAAGAAAAGAAAAGAAAAGAAAAGAAAAGAAAAGAAAAGAAAAGAAAAGAAAAGAAAAGAAAAGAAAAGAAAAGAAAAGAAAAGAAAAGAAAAGAAAAGAAAAGAAAAAGAAAAGAAAAAAAAAAGAGGGAAAGAAAGAGGAAGAGGAAGGAAGGAAGGAAGGAAGGAAGGAAGGAAGGAAGGAAGGAAGGAAGGAAGGAAGGAAGGAAGGAAGGAAGGAAGGAAGGAAGGAAGGAAGGAAGGAAGGAAGGAAGGAAGGAAGGAAGGAAGGAAGGAAGGAAGGAAGGAAGGAAGGAAGGAAGGAAGGAAGGAAGGAAGGAAGGAAGGAAGGAAGGAAGGAAGGAAGGAAGGAAGGGAGAAAGAGAGGGATAGATACCAATTTGGTAATGAATGAGTGATGAATGAAAATCATCCAAATTGAGAATGTAAACTGGGCAGGCTCGAAAGCCCTCAGCCTTTAAGGAAGGACCTTAAATTATTAAACAAAAGGAGTCTGTGGGAAAACATACAGTAATAGCCTTGAAATAGACAGAAGGCGGTACACAATGATGTGGTGCTCACATCTGCTAGGAGTAGGATCTGACATAAGGGGGGAAAAATGCCTTAGAGCAACAGGGACTTTGTTTTGACATGGTGGGGGAAATTCAGAGTGTTCTGTAAGGATTGTTAAACATTGGAAGAAATTGTGTCAGTGGCTCTTTGGGCCTTTTAAAGAAGTTAGACAACTGACTGCTAGGGATGTTTGTAGTCAGATTGATCATGCCCCAGGGCAAGAAGCTAACTGTCTTTAGGTCTTTCCTAGTTCTGTTATCTTCAAGTCTGTAGCTTTCTCGTTGGGGCATTTCTCACTGGCTGTTCGATAGCTCTGTTCTTTTGTGCAGACTGTGCATTGAAACGTGTCAGATTTGTCTTTTATGCATCATTAGCAAGTGTCAGGCTTGAAATGCAAGCCCACAACCTCTTTGAACAACTCAGAAAGCCTCAGAAAGTCTGAGTTACACACATTCCAATTTTACTCATGAAGAAATCGAAGCTGTAAGTAATTAATCTCTCTGCCCATGAGTGAAAGGGAAATGAAGACTGAGAACTTCTGAGTCCTACTCTGGATTTTATGTTTAAAATTGTTAAAGTAAAATACTGGTGTATTTAAACAAACAAGCAAACACCACCCCCACCCCCCAAAAAAAAATCCAACAAACAAACAACTCATAGAACAAATAAGGCAGTGTCCCATAGATCATGCACAGTTCTCTCACCATAAAATACATGCAGGTCTACTTTGGAAGCATAGCTTCACAAAAGTCCATATTCCCAATGCAATTTCTTTTGACTAAATGCAGCATCCATCCAGCTCAAGAAGGAAAATCTTTCAAATAACCTTTAGACAACTATTCAGTGCTTTAAAATATATACTCACTAAAGGTCCAGCAATCAGTCTTGGCTATTAATCACTCTGACAAAATCATTGATTTTCATTTCCTTCTTTCATGTTTCATGGGAACAGCCTGAGTTAGATTACAAGATCTGAGAGAGGTGATAAGGACAAATAGCAGGTCTCTGAGTGATTCTGAGCACCTAGTGGATTACTGTCTGCTTAACCTTTTAATGAACTCTTGGGTTTGGTTTGGTAATCTTGTCTCATTACCAGCATAAATCTCATTCCTATGCTGGTAAGACAGAGAAGGTAACCAATACAGTGCTGAGATGCCAGATGTAATCAGATGTCCTATCCTGGCAGGATGCTGTAAATTGTATGTGTGTGATTCTACTGAAAAAGTTCACGTGCCCATATCTCATCTCATATACAGAGGCTAATAAACAACCCAATAAACAGTAAAACTCCTGAAATTGCTGGAATTTAATCAAATCTTAAATCCTGATCAATAGTGAAGCCTGTTCACCAGGCTTCTCAACCTAGTAACAAGGCACCTGTTTGACTATGACCAACCAGTAGTGGTTTTTATAAGCTATGATTGTGGGGTCAGGGAAGAAGCTGGCTTCACCCTCCCTAGGCCCTCTGAGTTAAATAAGTACAGCATCCTTGCACCATCCATGCATAAGAAAGGGAGCAGGAGGTTAGTGGTGCAGTTAGGAATGGCCTGTAGGATGGGAGCTGTGTGGTGGCTTTTCAGGAGTTGTTAAGAGTGGTTGTATGTTGTGACAGCACCAAAAGGGCTAATACACAGGTCTACCTGAGATAGGAGTGAAGTTAAAGCAAAGCAGTGTTTCTCTGGGGGCTGCTCCAGACCGTAAGGATAAGGGGAGCTCTCAGGAGACATGCATACAGAGTTCCCTGAGTTGGGTCAGTTGGGCAAGCCCAAGATGTAGACTCTGTTTTCCTGTTAGTCTAGAAATAACTGTTGTAAGCTAGTGGGTAACTTCCCCTCAGTGAAGGATGAGATGCTGGGCTGTGAGGCACTCTTCTACCTGTACATTGAACAACTTCATGGGTTAAAAGCTAAATCAAGTGCAAACCTGAGGTTCTAGCTCTTACCTGTGTGCTAAAACAAAATATCAAAAAACCTCAAACCCAACAATAACAATAAATCAAAACACTTTTTGGGTTGACTTCATCTATTCCAAAAGTACTTTTATTTGTTTTGGAAACAGAGAAAAATCCAGAATATTCTGCACTTGCCTTCATGTAAGAAGATGTTAATTGTTTAATATGAAAATGCTTCATGTTCAGATTCTTGGTCTATTTGCACTTACCATAATCACATACTTTTCTGTAACAGTGTGAGGAGCCTTTTATTTTTATCTACTAAACTCTTACAATCTTTACCTAAATAGGCAAATGGCTGTAACTGCATAGGTGTGACAAAATACAACTGACAAAGTCATCTTACACAGCCTTAGGAAAATAAAAGTGAAGTTTAGGGAAAGTAAGACAGGTAAAGGTGCAGAGGATTCAAAGTGCAGAGGGAGGGATGCTCCATTCTATCGTAATGCTGCCCTCTTAAGGACAAAGAAAGTGAGGAGCTGGAGGCTCTGAGCTGTCTTGCTCAGAGGCCTGCTACTTCCCTGAGGCAGCTAAGATTTATTTGAAGCATTTTATCATCATTCTCGTGTCTCTGTGTATGTTACTGCACTCTGCTATACTCCTCTCACCCTCTGAGGCACATTAGTACACTCCTGCCCTCTAAAACTACACGGTGGTAGGAGGCTCTTCTGCATAGAAAGCATGAGGTATGACTACAGCAACAAAATTGCCCTTTTGCATGCCTATAAAAGGCTTTGACACATCGGACCTTCCACTTCACACGTGTTTCCCGCAGGTCATTAAACCTGAGGGCACCTCCTGCCTTGTCCTGCCTGCTCTGTGGGGGTGTAGGCACCCCTGGGTAGCCCCCCCCCGCACCATACAGCACTGGCCAGGGAGCTGTGGGTGGGGAACCGCAATGGGAATTTCCTCTGGATGGCCTTCTACCCCCAGCCTGGGGGATCATGCAGCTGCAGGAGGTGAGCCACACCACAAGCAATTATAACTCCTTCAGCATAGCCAGTTAAAAGTTCCCCTGCTATGCTAGGATTTATGATTTTCCCCAATAGGTTATTATCATGTATTTGTGATACCATAGTAAATACAATAGCATTAATGCAATTAAGAAAATAATCATGGGGAAACCTCAAATATTATCTGTTCAAACCTCACAGCCCAAAAGGTCAAACTCAGTTATTTCAACTTCTGTCAGCAGCTCATGGTGACATCAAACTGGAAAGAGAGCTGGAAAACTAATCTAGGAGGACGCTGCTAACACATTAAGGAAGTGCAGATGTTACAAAAGATTTTGATTACAGTTAGTTTCTCCCTGAGAAAGGCCCTAGAATGCATTGTCACTATCTTTAAAGGATTCATTTGAAAGGAAAAAGCTGAGAGACAAAGCAACACTTTCAAGACAAAAGGAAAAGAAATAAAATTGGGGGTGGGGAGTGTGGGGGGTGGGATGTGTGCTGAAAGTAAACTACTGAGACTTTCCTGTTACCAGGTTTGTGCTGTGAATACTGAAAACGAGAGCAATATTCTCTCATTTATCTTCTTTATCCAGAACAGAAAATCAATTCTCTTCATCAGCATTTTCTATATGTCTTGTTGTCATACTTCTAATTTAATCGTCAGTTTCATGTGCCTGAAACGTAACTTGCTGAGTCTCTCCATTGGTATTATTCATCACACAAACTGATTTAAGATTAAACATGATTAGCACTTTTGTGCTGTGTTCTGCAACAGCTTGTCATCACAGCAAATAAAATTGCACAACATTCACAACATCTGGATGCTCAAGATTACATTCAATTGACAGTGAACACAGTGACCAGAGGGCTAGACTAGATGATCTTCATGGGTCCCTTCCACCCAAACCCATCCTATGCTTCTGTCAATGAATAGATGATTCTTTGTACAGATGATTCAGTACTACTGTTTTTGTGGTGTTTTTTTGTACACAACATTTTACAGGCATAGCAAGAACACTTACACATTTAAAATGCCACAGTTTAAACACAAGCTACATGAGTGTGAGGGAGCTGGAGATGTTCAGCCCAGAGAAGGCTTCGGGGAGATATTACTGCAGCCACCTCGTACTTAAAGTGAGCCAACAGGATAGCTGGATAGGCACCTTTTACAAAGGCATGTAGTGATAATGGCTTCAAATTAGAAGAAGCTAGATTTACATTAGAAGGAAATCCTTCACCATGAGGGTGGTAAGGCACTGAAATAGGTTACCCAGAGAAGTTGTGGAGGATCCAACCCTGGAAGTGTTCAAAGCCAAGTTACGTGAGGCCTTGAGCAACTTGGTCTAGTAGGAGCTGTCCCTGCCCATGTCAGCAGAACTGGAATTAGATGATCTTTAAGGTCCCTTCCAACCTAAACCATTCTATGATTCCATGACATACTATGTATGGTATATATGATATACACAGTGTGCACACATACACAACAGCCCAGAAAGTATATTGATGTCTGTGGGAGATACTGAGAGCCTGTGAAAGAAGCTGCTATACAATGCTCTATGGTAAAATTATGCAATGCACTTCTTTCTTGCTCTGACACCTGAAGTGCTCATCCTGCATTAGTGAATTTTATTCCTAATTTCCATGTATTTTCCTGCCTAGCCCATTTTCTAATCTGATGCTGAACTCCTCTCTAGAATTTTTAAACATATGTGATAGGTCATGTTATTTAAATTTCTCTCATCTGAATCTACCTGAGCATAGCAAACTGAATTTTAATATGTAAGCACATTGTATCTCATCCCACTATTTGAGTGCACTTCCAGATGCATTTCACTCTGGAATACCAAATCATTGTTGAGCCATCCTGCCAAAAAAATCAAAGCATAATTTCATATAATCAAAACATCATTATTTTCATACCATCAGAACTGCTGCTGTGGTTATGCACCCCAATGTTCCCACCTGCAAAGCTCAAAGCATAGAGCAGCACACAGGAAGGCAATGGTGGAAAAGACAGGGACATCAAATGTCACACAGCAATTGCTGTCAAATCAAATGCTTTTTATATTCTTTGATTCATAGCCATATAAAAATGTTGTGGGGTTTTTTTTTTGCTGTTTTGGGTTTTTTTGTTTGCTTTTTAATAAAGTATTTGGACAGTCATTGAACTAGACTTTTAAAATCTTTTCTGAATTGAAACAATTTTGACTGTGATAAGCTTGTGAGAGGAATGAGGAGGACTGGCAAACAAGCTTCTGAAGCCCAGCTCAAAGGCATCCTGAATCTGGCCTTAAGTAAACACAATACTCAAGTTCAACCACAGATAACAGAATTAAGTCAATGAAAGTCTCATCAGTTTACTCTTCAAATACAGCACCTTGAACATGTCCGGAGAAGGGCAACAAAGCTGGGGAGGGGTTTGGAGCACAATCCCTATGAGGAGAGGCTCAGGGAGCTGGGGTTACTTAGCCTGGAGGAGGCTCAGGGGAGACCTTACTGCTGTCTGCAACTACCTGAAGGGAGGTTGCATCCAGGTGAGGGTTGGTCTTTTCTGCCAGACAACTAGCACCACAACAAGAGGACAGCATATCAAGCTGCACCAGGGGAGGTTTAGGCTGGATGCTAGGAAGAAGTTCTTCACAGAAAGAGGGATTGGCCATTGGAATGGGCTGTCCAGGGAGGTGGTGAAGTCACCATCACTGGAGGTATTTAAGAAGAGACTGGATGGGGTGCTTGATGCCATGCTTTAGCTGATTAGATAGTGTTGGGTGATAGGTTGGAATTGATGATCTCAAAGGTCTTTTCCAACCTGCTTAATTCTGTTCTCTATTCTATTCTATTCTATTCTAAATTTCCTTTCAGACAGCACTTTCTCTCCCGTCTTGCTATCTTGATGACACTTGTCGGGCAGGTATTTATCCAAGAACCCACTGGATTATGTTATCTCGGGGCAGATTTCAGTGTTCTTAAGTTTATTCTTTGTTTGGCGGTGGGTTTTTGTTGTTTGTTTTGGGGGTTGTTGTTTGGTTGGTTTGGTCGGTCGGTTTGTTTGTTTGTTTGATTGATTGATTGTTTAACTACCAAAGGTGCCAAGAGGATCGCACTCGCACTTCTGGCGAGATGCAGGCAAGGTCGAACACAGGCTGCGCCGCTCGCTCCGCTCCGCTCCCACGCCCGGTCTCCAGCACACGAAGTGTCGGCGGGAAACGCAGCTTTTAAATCCGAGCGCTTGAACACGCCCCCGGCCAGGGACCCGGCGCTCGCCGTGCCAAGCCCCGGCTTTACCGCCCAGGGCTTTAGGGCCCAGTTAACTCTACCAGCACTGCACGGCGTGCAGCGGCTGCTCCGAACTCAGACCCGTGGCCAGCCCCGAACCCCACGCAGGTGAGGGCGGCCCCACCGGGGCGGGACGAGGGCGGGGGGGCTCCAAACGCCCCGCCCGGTGCCGCAGGAAGCACCGCCCGCGCCCCTTCCTCCTCCTCCTCCTCCTCCTTCTCCGTCCGCCTCCCCTTGGCGGCGGTGGCGGTTCGGCAATGCAGCAGGAATTCTCCCTGGCTGACTGCGACGTGATGGGCTTCGACCTGGACCACACGCTCTGCCGGTACCACCTCCCGCAGAGCGCACGGGTGAGTGTGGGCTGGCGCGGTGCGGCACGGCACGGCACGGCCTGGGAGTCGCGGGCTGGGGGCCACTGCGCCGCTTTGCTCCGCCCCGCTCACTGCGAAAGAGAATGTGCCGGGGCGGCGGGGTCCGGGACCCCCGAGCCTGCTGTCTTAGATAGTCCTGGGGAAACCCAAAGAGCGAAGAGAAACACAAGTGCATATCTCCTCAGCTTCTTCCTCAACAGGCCTCTGCCGGAGGAAAAGGGACAACCATGGCTTCTGCCTTGAAAATGGTGCTTCTTGTGAGCTTTCCCAGCCCGCGGTGCTGAGCGAAAGATAGAGCACACCCCTTAGGTCCAGAGATGCTGCAGGCACGGCTACAAGTCCGCAGCACTTTCAACGGGCGACCTTCCTGGTGCTTAAAAATAAACCACCGAGCTTAAAGACGCTCATGATCTGTGGCTTAGCCTTGTCCCTACAGAGAGGAACTGCTGTCATGTGCTGCTGCGCCTTCCCGCCCTTGGCTCTTCTGTTTTTCCGATTGGCACATTTTAAACTCCCCGATAATCTTGCATTGACTCGTCCGTCTTTGTTGGTGTCGGGGATTTACCACGGAGCTGTCTTGTGCCATGGCTACTGGTGGTGTCCCACTCTCCCCTTTTATTTGCCTCTGTGCTACAGTACCTCTGGCACTGCATGGGACTCCTACGCTAATTGCAGTATATTTCAGGCTTTGGCATAGAAACAAATGCTTATTCACGGTCCCATTTATCAATAGGTAGAGTTCAGTGTGTCCCATGTTGAAAAAGTGCATTGCTTCCTTTCGCTGTGAGTGACTTTTCTGTGGAGAGGCATCTTTCTTACCAAAGAGGGTTCAACGACAGCAAGTTACAAATTGCATGTGCTCCTAAGCTCCTGCTGGAAACTGTACAACTCTAGGCTTACCTTCCATGCTCTTCTTATTGTGCTGCACATGTTGCATCTTACACAGGAACATTCTTCCCGATAAGTTTGTCCAATGAAGGCAAACTGATAACTACAAGAGTTAAAAAAACCCACCCAAACAAAGAATAAACAATATGAGGGGGAACCCCAAACAAAACCATTTACTTAACTTAGTTCACTCTTCTTGTCACAGTGCAGATTGACACGCCCATTGCACGCCTCCATATCTACTGGAAGTAAAAAACCAAAACACACCTTTAAAAGGCTGACAGGTACAGCTGAAGATGCAGGTAGTTCTTACTGTTTCAGTGTTGGCCATCATAGTAGTCTTTCTCAGACATTATTCATATTCATTCCAAGTGCAGCTTTTGTAATTAAAAAAAGAAAGTTCAGGGAACAGCTTTAATGAAAGAAGTGTGGGAAAAGGGAGCAATTACTATTTTAGGATGGTCTTTAAGGACCTGTCTGCATCTACATAGATCTTCCTATGCAACTTCACCAGCACATTACATTAATAAATCACTGAATGGTGTGCCAGGATTTAACAGTGTTCTTCCTGAACTTAGTAACAATTTACTTAGTAGTTGCCTGGTTCCTTCAAAATATCTTCCTTTTAATACTTCTTAAATGTCCCCTAGGGGTAGTTTATTGGTTTGGAATCTGCTTGTTGAATCTGACATGTAAAATTAAAAAACACAGTGAGATTGGGGAAGGAAAATAGTGACCAGTCTTAGGTAATTACCATCTTGGTTTCTCAACAGTTGAAGCCCAGGGGCAATAAGGGAGAATGCTGTAAACTTGGTTGTGCTGAACACATTGCACCATAACTGCTGGGTGAGCATCTCAAGCTGTTTTCCAGCCATTACAGAAATAACCTTGGGCACTGTTTCCCCGTAGTGGGGGCAGTGGGATAGCCCCTGGCTCCCTGGTCTGAATTTGCATCTTGCCACTTAATATATTAAATGTGTATTTTTCTTTCCATTTTTAGCTAATATATGATAGCTTTGCACAGTATCTGGTAACAGAGAAGGGTTATGACAAAGACTTGCTGATCCTAGCTCCAGACAACTTGGACTTCTGGTAAGTATGTTGAAAATAACAGAAACTTTCTACATAACTTCCTTGATGCTGTACTTTTTACAAAGCTTTATAAAGAACCTCACTAATTAGGCAGTTGTTATTATTGGCCATCCAAAACTACAGGTTTAAATACTTGTTCAAACAAGTATTTGTCATGAGCTACTTCTAGTCTGGTATTTTGAAGAGAGAACTGAGCATCCAAACTTGCTTTCTCTGTCTTTGTAACTGTCTAGATGCAAGCTTTTTAGTCTGACTTCCTTTCTGATTTCCTATCTCCATTGTTTTCTACCTTCAGTTCAACTGGTAAATCCAGTAAGCATCAGGATGAATTTAGTAATTTTTATCTTGGCAGATGTGGTTTTGCTTGTGTAAAGCAGAATAATTCCAACAGCAATTGAGGAACGAAGGAAAGGTGACGTGCCAGGAGGTAGCCCATGGATGACATCGAGCATAAAGCAACTTTCTGCTCTGAACTCAGTCAGTTCTGCACAGGATTTTGAATGAGAATCTCTGATCTCCAGTGTTAATAGGTTATTATTTAGGCCGCAGAAATGGAGGTTTGAAGGCCAGGTAATCACTGAAATGTTTAGGAGAAACACAGGGTGTTTTGAATAATGTTACATTATTGTGTAACCGTTCCTTTTTGACTGGGCAGTTTCCAGTGAGGTCAATTCAGCTTCAAGACAAGCTACATGGCTGTATTTCTCATATTTCTGATGCGTGAAATCCTTTGTTAGGACCTAGGTATCTTGGCCTCCTTTCCTTACTGGAGACAAGGTTCATCACCATGGACCTGCAAGTCTGCAGTGCTGGTAGCTATGTATCAGCGCTACTCACTCAGGTGTCACTTGTGAAAGTCGGGGCTGCACGATGCCTTTGTGGCATGTTTGTTCCTTTGGGTGCCTTACAACAGAGGATGAAGGTGCCATTACTTTTTCAGTCATGTTTATTCATTATAATTCTAGTCACTGAACTCTGAATTAATTTTTCAAACAACCTAAGCAAACATATATTGAGTTATCTGGAAGGTACAGCTTTATCAGGAGAGTTAGGAACTCTTGTTGAATGTCTGTCCTATGCTGTCAACTCTTCACCTTGTTAGTGCTGGCTGGCATGACAGTGCTTCTTTCCACATGTTCCTTGGTTATTCAGTTGCCTCATTTAGACTGATGTTCTACTCCTCTCTCCCTTAATCAGTGTTATAAGTCTAATGATAAGAAATAGGGAGTTTCTACCAAGAAAAAGGTGTATTTCTTTAATAGAAGTGTCTTGAATGTTAAATTTCTTGGGTATGTTTGGACCTTAATCCTCCAAACTAATCTGTATGAGCAATCACTGAACCCACTGAACAATGGAACTGGATTTGCTTACAGGAATTTGATATGTAAGTGAAATCCAGTCCTCATTGTAGTAATATGTATTTGCCTATAGAGCATTGTTCATAGAATCAGTAAGGTTGGAAAAGACCTCAAAGATCAATTCCAACCTGTCACCCAAGACCTCGTGACTACTAAACCATGGCACCAAGTGCCACGTCCAAACCCTTCTTTGAACACCTCCAGGCACAGTGACTCCACCACCTCCCTGGGCAGCACATTCCAATGGCTAACAGCTCTCTCTGTGAAGAACTTTCTCCTTACTGCCAGCCTAAACTTCCCCTGGCGCAGCTTGAGACTGTGTCCTCTTGTTCAAACATGGAAGTATTTCAAGGGTTGTGACTTGTCCTTTTTGTGTAGCATCATAGTCACCATCATTGGAGGTGTTCAGGAGGAGACTTGATGGGGTGCTTGGTGCCATGATCTAGTTGTTTGGGTGGGTTGGATTGGTTGATAGGTTGGACGCGATAACCTTGAAGGTCTCTTCCAACCTGGTTTATTGTATTATTGTGTAGATTCTGTAACTGCATTTCACTGAGCATTCCTCAGAAAGCAGTCATGGTTTGTTTCTTTCTTAAATAATTAGTTGCAAAGGCCTGGTGTTGGACATTGAAGAAGGAAACTTCCTGAAACTTGCAGAAGATGGAACAGTTTTAAGGTAATCCTGAAAATAAGCTTATATTGTTAAGTGAACACCAACATTTTATCCTCTTTCTGAAAGCCATCTCTCAGTTTTGTGAACTATTTTCATACTCGTTTCAGCAGACCTTTGTTTGTTAGATGTAAAAATTAAAGTACTCTCTAGTAACGTGGTGCTCAGTTTCTCTTAGTGTTACTCATGCAGAAATATGGACTCTTTCCATGTTAGCTGCTTGTAAAGAGTGTCTTAGTAAACTTCTAAGACTCAAAGGGCTCACTTATCTTGAAAATAAATTCATCCTTTCAGTGGCTACCAAGGTACTGTTCATCCAGTTCTGCTAAGATCCAGAATCAAGTTGTGGGTTTTTTTGACTTCTGAGTAACTTGACTCAGAGTCAGTGCTAATGAATAATGCTAGTGATAAGACCACCATTGTCTTTGTACAACATGCATCCAGTATTTTGCAGGCTTACAGCATACACTTTAAATATCCTGTGGTAAACACAGAAACTTCCAAAATTCTGAGGTTTTTCCCTCCTAAAATTTGTATTTTTGTCTTCAGTCATCATTTCAGTTCAACCCTGGGTTCTTTTTCCCTCCTTTTTTAAAAGCATGCATATTTTTGTGTTATCTAAATGTATCTAAGGTATATCAATCCCAGGTCCATTTCCCCTTTATTGTCTTTTTTCCAAAATGAAAATCTGTGTAATTTAATACACAAGATAAACTCCTTGGGGTTTTTTCTGATAGCATGTGGGAAAAGGAGCTGGAAGGTGCTAGGGAAAATCGGATGGCATTGAAAGAAGGGAAGAAATACCTGTGAGTCTCTGCTCTATATCCCAAAAATCATTTAGCACCATGAACTTTGGAGTACTAAATGCAGAATTCAGAACTAGAGAGTATACCACAAGAGAGGGAAGAGTGGTGCAGGATTACTTCTCCCAGCATTGCCTGCATTTGCTTCAAAACCAGAGTCTGTGCATCCTTTTGGAGCCCGATTTGACGGCCAAGCTAGCTGATTTTAGTTCCTAAAAAGGCTTGTGTGTACTTCTGTGTTGCACAGTTGCTTGCAGGGCTCAAACTAGCACTTTTCCATAGTTCTGCCCCTGCATTCTGTGAATGTTACCAGGCTTCAGAGTGATGTATAGGCTTTCTGCACTGTGTTTTGTTGTGCAGTGTATGTTGATAGTTCAGGTATAGCGAGTGTCCTCACACAATTGAGAACGTTCGAGCAGAGTGATTGTGTTAGCAGGTGGGGCACAGCAGCTGTGCCCCCAGCCAGCCAGGCCTCTGTGTAGTAAGGGTTTCACTGAGGGCTGTGGTGTATATGATAGAAGTGTAGGGCCTGGGAAACTTTTAAGTTATAAAGAGGGTTGCTTTTGATTGTGCACTTCAGTACTCAGTTGCAGTGTGTTTCTTCCCATAAAAAGTAGTTTGGCTGTTTTCAACCACCTTCTTTCTTTTTTCTTCTTCTTTTTTTGTTTAAAATAAATAACTTAATGCATCACATAGGGCAAGCCATGGTACAAAGACCCTGACACCCGAAGAGATCCTGGAGACTTATGGAAGGAGAGAGTGGAAGCATTTTAATACAGTCAGTGGAATGGTTTCCCGCTCAGGTAGCTGTACTATACCATGTCCTTTTCTTTGAAGTTGCTTCAACCCCTTCAGTGCCTCATATTGTTAGTTCTTACCACAAATGTTTAAATGTATTTGAGATAGTAACTGCTGGAATAGGTAAATATTTTGAAGGAGAACTGGGTTTGTGTATTTTCTACTTGTAATCCCTAGAGTTCATTCTAGGTCACTGATGATGAGACAAATGAGCTGGCATTATAGGCGTGCTTTGGTTGTAGAGAGCAGTGTTCCTTGATGAAGTAGGGATTACCAGCCTGTCTTATTTAGGATATATTGGACAAATCTTAATACTCATTTTTAATTGTTGACTCACTACCATCAGTGGTGTTAGGAGAGGCCTAGGTTCAGGTGCGAAAAACAAAGCTAGTCTGGAAACAAAACTTCTGCAGCTGAAGTCTCTTGGTTGCAAGATGGGAGTCACTTTGTAGACACGGTGACTGGGTTTTCATTCTTGCTCTGTGCTTCCTCTCCACATCATTTGAGATATTCTTGGAGATATTTTCCTTGAGATTTTGCTGATGCAAACTTTATAGTGATGCTTATTCTAAACTGCAGGTAATCTTCTGCAACAGCACAGAAGATAAAGGTTTTCTTTGGTCGCATAGCAAATGTGCCTTTCTTGCTCCTTGCAAAGGGTACTTGGTCTCTCTTGTGAATGTTAAGGCCTGTTTTGCTGACTTTTTCTTTAATGTGCTTCAGACAGCATAGACAAGATCATGAATACAAATGAAAATCACTGGTTAGGTCATTTTACTCCTAGGAAAGAGTTGTTGATCAAGATCTCAGTCTGAGGGGTTATGTGCACCCTCTTCATTTTGTTCTGCTTTGGGTGCTCACATGATACCAGCCACATGGTCCCCCTTGGGCTAAGGCACTGCCTGGAACACATGTTCAAAGGACGAGGTAGTGTAAGACCTGTCCTAGTGTCTCTGAAGCAACTTCTCAAACCCTTTCTTCGTGTTTCCAGTTCTAGGGCAATACTTTAGAAGAGTTGAATGATCCTGTCCTTAAACCTAATGGGTTTCCCCATCTCTTCCACCTTAACTTTTAGTACCTTAAAATGTATTCTTGGAAATTTCACTGCCTTGATGCAGATGAACAATTTTTCAGTTGCCAATTACAAGACTCAGAAGTGGGAATAAAGGCTAACAAAGAGCTTAAATTATTATTTAAATGTATTTTTTAAGTGCCATTAAAAGTGTACAATTTGGATTTCAAATAAGTAGTTGTGTTTATTTTTTTCTTCATTCCAGCTAAATACTATTTGTATGACAATTATTTTGACCTGCCAGGAGCTCTTTTTGTGTGCAAGGGTTGTGGACACCTTAGACCAGGTAAGAACTGGATTGTTTGAAACCTAGTATTGCATTGTTTCTCCTCCCCCTAGCACACTCCTTGCATGCATTATTAAATACATACAAATAGTGTATGGAACAACATCAAGGTCTTCAGCTTTATCCTTGTTTGGAATCTTTTCATGTTGCACTTGGTGTATTCAGGTTGTCTGTAGATAGTTGTGAGTTACATTGGCACGTTCAAAATAAATGTGCTTCCACCAGAGGGCACAAATAACCAGGATATGAATAGGAATGCACTCTTTGCTCAAGTTTACCTTGTGATATGCAGAATATAGTTCTTAAAATCTCCTTTCATTATACTTGAGGATGCTTGAATTAAATCTAAGGCAAATCTTCTGACTAACACAGTCTGCTAATTTGCAAGGTGTTACTGAGTTGACATCTTAATTCCACGGTTTTTAAACTTGTTTTTTTGTCTTAAGTATATTGATCTGTGTACCCAGCTGCCAATACACCTCTAGAATAGTTTCCAATTATTTTTTCCTCTGCTGAAGAATAAGTTCAATTCTCAGGGTGCAAAATACAGTTGCCTGAACCATTTTCAGTGCTTTGTAGATGGACAAAATGTCCGACATTTTACCTTTGAAGTTTGATGCTAATCAATTTGGTTGTATTAAAGAAGGCTTGAATTTTTAACTTCTGTGCAGCTGGAGGGAGGAGAGGGTTCTTCTCATACAGTAAGTATACTGGTGTAAAAGAATACTGATGAAATCTTCTGGCTAAAGCACTGCAGCACTGAAAATTGCCAATACTAAAGTTTGTCTGCAGAATGAAATTGGGAGCTGTGAGATGGGTACCTGGAGCCCCTTTGGTTATCAGCTGACTCCAAAATAGCATGCTGAGGAGATTGCTGCTTAAGTCCAGGTGCTGCATGAATTTGGCTAAATCTAGCTTACCAGAAAGCACTGAGGGCAGATGTGTCTGATTAATCCAATTTTGTACCTGACTAATCTCCTTCCTTTAAGCTGTCCACAGTTTAGAAGCTTGTCTCAGATGTAACACTCCTAAAGTATTACTTAATCTTATATTTAATTTCGTGTCAGCACAAATCACCAACTTGTTGAGAGGGGAAAGCATGTCATAGTGTGTGTGTAATAAACTTTCTCTTTCAGTTAGTTCACAAGCTGGATCAGTGTCATCTTCAACCAGAGAATTAAAATGGGGCTGTTTCTGCAGAGAGCTACCAGGAGCAGATCAGGGACCTTGCAGCTCCTGAGTATTTTACTGGATTTTGGCCCAAGTTCAGTGGGAGGATTGCTGAAAAAAAACAGCCTAAACTAAGGAGCAAGTCAGCCACATGGAGTGTGAAGGGAGTGAACTGTTGAATCCATCTGTCTCAAGGTTACTGCTGGTGTAGGGTAGTGTGCTATCACCACTGGGCAGATGGGTGCTCCCCAGCACCTCCTGAACATGATTTTGAATAATGACCTTGGCTAGCAGCTCACTGAAGTTTGGCACGTGGAAGACCTTTCTCTTTGTTAGTTCTTTTATGTATTTCTATGACAATTTGCTATAGGGGTGGATTTAAAAAAAACATAATGTGGAAGGCACAGCTTTGTGTCTTTCCAGCTCAACCTGTAGAGCTTGTGGATGATAAGCAGACTGCCTGCAGTGTGCATCAGCTGTGCACAAAAGGCCTTGTTTGTGTGACTTGCTTGTTGTGAAATTAAGGGCAGACTATTCCTCTGGAAGCCTCCATGGCAGATTAGGCCTGAAATAGCAGTTTACTTCAGTACATACAAGCTACATAGCAATGTTAAGGGGGGCTGTTGTGGTTTCTGAATGTTTCACCATCTAGAAAATGCTTTATGCTCACAAAATGGATCATTATTCAGGTATCAGTGCAGTGGTGGGGACACAGAGGGCTGCAATGCCATGAAATTCACTTGCCTTGAAATGTACCTTAATGTAGACGTGGAAAAGCCTGTAACAGCACTAGGAAGATACTTTCCATGGTGTACAAAGAGACTGTGCCACCTGCTTTACTGCTGCTGGGCTGCCTTGTAGCTCCAACCACCTCTTACAGGCTCTGTAGCTAATCCTCTGCTCTGTAATGTTGGTCGGCTTTGTAATTGCATCTGTTCAATTTAGCAAGCCTAAAATTTGTGGAGTTTGAGAGCGCTGTGGGGCTCAGCTGGTTGAGAAGCTTTTCCTCTTCCTTGCTGAGGTGCTGAAAGGGCAGTTGAGGTCAGCCGGAGCTCTTCTGTGCCTAAGCAGCTTTCTAGGAACAGCATGAGACTGTTCACTAGCACGTATCACCTTCCTGTATCCTTCTGCCAAAGCTTGGCAATATTCAGAGTACAATGCAAGACACCACTGCTCAGCCTGGCTTCTGGATGAAGGTTTTACATGGTATTTGGGGTGGAGTTGTTGGCAGGAGAGCATTAGCTCTAAATTATAGTGAAGGGTTTTGCCAGTTAGGAGGGTGGAAGGTGAATATGAGTGCCAGGCTGCAGATAATGTCAACCAGCTAATTAAGCACACTATCTGCACTTCTAGGCACTTCTTTTCCCAAATGTCACTGGGATGACTCAGTAAATTGCTGTTCTGTCTAATGCCCCCTTTGCTATGACATTTGAGGAGTTTCTCATAAATACAAATCCTTTCTCCCTTCCCCTTCCTCCTTCTAGCCCCACCATAACCTGAACTAGAACTATAACCTGAACTAGAGATACAGTTTGTCTGCTGTTACCCAAAGTTCATCTGGCTGCTGCTGACTCCTGATGCCCTGATTTCCACAAAGATTTGGTTTACTCCAAATGCTTTTGTATAGCAATGGCATTCCTGTCACTGTTTCAGTATGGAAACCTCCAAAGAGCTGATACTTGGTATAATGACTGGATGTTTTTTTTGACACTTACAGCATGATGGGCAGAAAAAATATGACTTCTGGAAAGACATGGTAGCTGCTATCCAGCATAATTATAAAATATCAGCTTTTAAAGGTAAGTGGGTTCACTGCAAACTTATAGTAGGAAATACTACATGTCCTTACCAGGAGAAATACATTTGCAAGTACAATGTAGGCTACTCAACACAGCTTTTACTTTTCAAGGTTACAAATACTTGTGTAGCAGAGACATGTTTATAATGGAATAGAACATCTTTATCATTACTGTGTCTACTGTTTTGCTATCTTTAGTAACACTTGTGGTGTACCACTTCACTGACTTTAGAGGAAAAAATAGTTTCCTACCATGGTAATGTGGACAACCCATCCTTGAACTGTATTTTGATTGTACTCCTATCACAATTGGTACCTAATTTAATACACCTCGTTCTCTGTTATAAAAGTTGTGAGGCATATGCACAACAGTGTTGAAGGTAAAATTTGAAAAGCCCCATAGTAACTGTTAGGCATGAATTATTTTGGATAAAGTGCTGTAAAAACAGAAGTGAGGCAGTGCAGATTGTCCACACTGAAATACTTTAATACATGCTCTGTCATGCATCTCTTAGAAAGTCTTCATAGTGGTCTTACTCTGCTTTTAATAACAGGGTCCTGTAGATAAAGCACTGAACAGGGAGTCAGAAGAACCAGAGATAATTTCTTTCTGTATCACTTACCTCTGATACTCCCACAGATTAGCTTCTCACTTCAGATGCCTCTGTGAAATGGGAGTAATGATACTAATTTTCTATCACAAGTTTGTGCCAAAGAGTGCTTTGTTGTTTTTGGGGTTTTTTCACTCAGCTGCAAACTTAATGTAACTTCCTGAGGAAACTCCTACACCTGGCTCCAGCCCAACATCTGCATACCAGGAAGCCAAACTGTCTTTCTTAGCCCAAAGCCTAGCCTGGAAACCACAGCCTCTTTGATTTAACTCTATGCCTTCAATGGCCTGTAGAGGGTTTAACCCTGCAGAGAAAAGCAGCGCTCATTAACAGTAAAGGTCAAATCTCCAAAGTCAACTTCAGTGGTCAGTTGAGGAGACTCAAAGTTCCCAAGTCCAAATGCCATCTTAGGAGTGCCATTGTCAGTGGCAGAGCAGAACGACTGACCATTTTATTTTTTCAGATCTGTGGAGTGTTTGCAGTGTGCTTTGCTTTGTTGTCAATATGCCCTTGTTCCCCTATGTCCCTTCTCCTTTTCACATGATGTCTTTGATCATAATCAAGTGTCTGGTGAATTTTGCTTTTCATTGTCTTAGCTATGGTAGTTGCCTCAGATAATTGCCCTGTGGTTTTTTTTTTGGGTGGCTCTTTCAGGTAGGCCTGGATTTCCTGACTCAGCTTAAGGAAGGGCATTAACCCGCTCTTCTACTTGGGAAGGAGTGAGGATTGCAGAGGGCAAGTCAGAGTTATGAAATAGCCTTGTGTCACTCAGACCTTCCTGTGTGAAGAATAACTCCAAAAGGACAAACAGGGAGAATCTATTAAACAACACTATCAGCAAAGCATGATGTCAGATAACTACAAACACACATATTCATATTACAAAAGGAGAATTTCTTAACTCAAATACCTGCAAGAATTCTCTCTGCAACTGGTATCTGAATGTTAAATTGCTTGGGAATCATTGCTGTGAGTCTTTGACTGCAATGTTTTGCAGCTTTAAGATGATTAACATGATTTGTGTGTTTCATGTAGTGTATTTTGTATAGACATCAGTGAAGAGCAATTGGAAGTGTCATTTGGCAACATATTTTTACACTGTATAAATACATAGAAGGAAGTCCACAACGTTATGGAAGCACAATTTTCTCTTTAGAGGAGTAATGAGGGTTTGAAGTACTATGTATTTCCCTATGAAAAATACCAGATTTGGTGATTTATTTATTTTTAACAGTAAAATCAATAGTTTTTGTAGGAAGAAGTTGCCTTGGGGAACTTCTTAAAGCAGAATTTTGTAGTATTTCTGCTCTTTTCCTCTCTTTGTCTTAATTTCCTTCACACCTCTGAAAACTATAGCATCTGCTGCACCAGGGGAAGTTTAGGCTGGAGGTGAGGAGAAAGTTCTTCACAGAGAGAGTCGTTAGCCATTGGAATGGGCTGCCCAGGGAGGTGGTGGAGTCACCGTGCCTGGAGGTGTTCAAGAGGGGATTGGACGTGCCTTGGTCTAGAAGTCATGAGGTGTTGGGTGACAGGCTGGACTTGATGATCTTTGAGGTCTTTTCCAACCTTACTGATTCTATGATTCTATGATCTGTGGTTATATAGTGAAAATTACAGATTTACAATGTTTTCAGTCATCTCAAAAGATTATATTTCACGTTGAAAGTGAAAAAAGATCGTGGCTGGTAGGGCAGCAGAGACTCCATACATTTCCCGTGGAGAGGTTTGATGGGATCTGCTCCTGGGTTTCAAGGACACATCTGAAAATTTGTGACTGACCGTCATTTACAAAAGATTCATTGTCCATGTTAAGAAAACAAGCTTACAGACATTGTAGACCTTCTCAAGATCCACCCTAAATTGAGAATCCAAAGCTAAACTCAAGGTTTGAGATGTGCTTGTGCCACAATTTAGTGTGTAATATCGAGCGTTTCTGTGTTAAGAAAGCAACTCTTAATGACTTAATCCCTGAACAATTAGGAAGAGCCTTCAGAAAGGTGGGCATGAGGTGCTGAGCTGTGACTTATTTGAAGTCCTGTGTGCTCATCTGAGGAACAAAGACATTAAAGGACAAAACCTGATTAAAAGTGGATGTATGACAAGGACTTGTGGACTGTGTTTTTAAGACTGTTGTCTGGGCCCATTTTCTTCTGCAGGGATTAGTTAATTGGAAGCACAGGACAGTAATGTACTGCTGAGTACCAAGCATCTCCAACAATTTTAAACATGCTTTGCTATACATTTCATATGTAAAGCAATTAACCAGAAATTTTACAATTACTGAGCAGTATTTTCCAGCTCCAGTACCCAGTCCCTCTATTTGTTTCTGAAACAAAAGTGCCAGACAGCATGTGCTGCTGCCCATACATTCAGCCTATGTTTAGATACTGGAAAGTGCTTGAACTAATGCAAGTGACTGCACAGGGAAACACTGAGGTAATTGGTAGGAGATCTGTAATTAATATTTGGCCTAAAAGAGGAAGGTAGAAAAGTGTGGATAGTGTCAAACTCAAGTATTTTGAGTTTTATTTTGGCTTGAAAGTAAAGTGTTGCAGGGTTGCTACTGTTGAATTGTATTACTGGGCACTGTATTATTTCCATACAAACATTTATGTGCAGTGTTTATAGCAGTAGGACCAATTTGCTTGCCTAGGTGTTCTTGGCTGCTAAAATCAGCACACCTCACATTACACTCTCTACTTAAGCATTTAACATTTTACCAAAATATAGCCTGAACCTTCATCCAGCATCACTTACTAAGGGTAGAAAAAGCAGGTTTGCAAAAGCTTTCTTGGTAGCTTTTTACAGTTTCCCAAACCTTGCATAATTTTGCTAGTGAGGGCTCAACCTAAAGGTGTCCTTGCTTTTCTGTTTTAATGAATCCCAACATATTATCAAGTGCTTGGGAAACTGCTGATTTCAGCTGTTTGCAAAGTAGCAAACCTCAGGTTGTTCTTTCACGAAGAAATGGCAGTATCACAGAGCTTTTAAATATAAGCCTTGGTCATTTTAAGTGTGATTAAAAACTTCTGTTTAAAAAAAAAAAATGAAGCTAAAAACCCAATAGCTTAAGAGTTCATAAGATTTTGTGTGTGATGCTTTTGAAGTACACAAGGGGTAACTGTTGTTGGAAGAAATATGTGCTCTAACTATTGTGGTTTCATATTTATAGGCACTGAGTTTACTTTATGCCATTAATTGTCCATAATGCAATGAAAGATCAATGTAATGTCTAATGTTTGTGAGACATGAATGTGTTTTGGTATGGTAAAAATGATACCTACTAATTACTGACATCATTAGTAAGTAGAATATATTCCCAAGACTATTGTGTTTTAAAGGCATTCACTGTTCAGGGAAAAGCAGAACAAAGTTTGTCTGTAATTTCGGAATGGTAAAGCTGTTGTGATTTTGTGTGTCTGCATGATGGGATGGTATGTTCTTACTCTCTTAGATGTAGTGGTGACAGTTGTTTTACACTACTCTGAATATTCTAGCTTTACAGAATTTTAGGAGCATATAAATTACCAAGTCTGTTGCTGCAGATTACAAAACGAGCATCAGACAAAGCTGCATGAACTTCCAGGCTTCAAATCTGTTTGCTTCTTCATACTGTGAAAGCCTTTGATCTTCAGTAACAAGTAATAATTTGTAAGTCTACCTTTCTCCACTGTAGTTATTCATGAATAAGAAAAGTGGAACTAAATTGAAACTGTGACATAGTGTGCCCTGCATTAGAGTTGTTTTCTTGACTCATCTGATCACTTGAAGCTGTCAGATAGCAGAGCATTTCTGAAGTGCATGTTGTGATGACTCTGCTCTATCTGAGACTGTTTACTTTGAACACCTTAAGTTAATTCAAGTACAGTGAAGTATGGAATGGGTACTCTTTGTGTTATGAGAAGTGATGGCTAGAAATTCTGATTTACTTTTTTCTATATATATAAAGAAAACATAATAAAAAGAAAAAAGAGAGAGACTGGCGTAATTATGTTAATTCATAACATTTTAATATTGCATTCATTTGGACAGTTGATCATCATTTAAAACATTTTTTTTTTAATGGAAATTCTCTAAAAACATACAATATTATTCTACTGGGTTTGAACCCATCTCTTCCACCATCTCACTCCCTTCTCCATTTCTCTTGCAAAATTGAGGTTGACTTGCTAATGGTGAAACAGGTCAGCACTCAGTTAAAATGGTCTGAAGGGGAGTGTGTCAGGACAGTGTTAAGTGGGATGATGTTGTTAGGCATGAGCAAATAGGAAACCTGAGAAAGAGGAGTGAACATAATCAGAGGAATAGAGACCATTAGATTCTGAATTGGGCAGTTGGAGCCATACTTGGTCATTCTCCATGAGGTCAATAACAGCACTGCCAGAAGCCTGATCGAGGTATCCTTTCTTGTACTCATCGTAGGTGTACATGAGTGGGGAACCATTTTTGTAGAGTGCAACCCAAACGTTTGTTCCTTTTGCATGTACATGGTAGGCAAAATAGTACAGTCCAGGGGTCCTGCAGGTGAATATGCCTGTTCTGGGGTCATAGTGTTGCTGCCTGTTGTACAAGATTTTATCGAATTTGATGGGAACTGCTGCCGCAGGGTAGGCTTTTGAGAGGATGACACTGAAAGCAGACACTGGCATCCCTGTAAGGGCTTGGTTTACTCCTTTCATGTAAGACATTCCTGATAGCTCTCGGGACTCTCCTGCTTTAACATAGCTTTCAGGCACCTGTGGGATGATGGCTTGGCCTGGGGGACCAGGAGGACCTGGGGGACCTGGCAATCCAGGCTCCCCATTGCTGCCTTTAGGCCCGGGGGGACCAGGTGGTCCCATGGGTCCACTTATGCCTTTTGTAGAAATACCTGCTGGGCCTGGCAGTCCTGGTGCTCCTGGCTCACCTTTAGCACCAGGGGCTCCTGGCAGGCCAGGGGGCCAATGGGGCCTCTGGTGCCAGGGATTCCTGAAGGTCCTCTGGGGCCCGGCTCACCATTGATCCCTGGCACGCCCTTAGGTCCTTGTGGACCCATTGGACCAGGCAAGCCGGGAAGCCCAGCATGGCCAGTGTCGCCTTTTGGTCCTGGGAAACCTGGGTGTCCCTTAGGACCAGCAAGGCCCTGCTCACCTGGGTATCCTGGTTTTCCCTCTAATCCTGGTAGACCTCGTTCACCCTTGGCCCCTGGGAATCCTGGGGGGCCAGCAGGGCCCATGTCACCTTTGGGCCCAGGGAGGCCACTGTCACCAGGCAAGCCTTTGCGTCCTTGGGGGCCCATGTTCCCTGGGGGTCCAACTGGCCCTGGTTCCCCTGGTGCACCAGCTGGGCCTTGCTCTCCTTTAGGTCCTGGAAGACCTGGAAGACCTTCAGGCCCTCTGTGTCCCTTCATCCCTGGCAATCCTGGCTTTCCAAATCCTGGAAGACCTGGGGATCCAGGCAAGCCTGCGGGTCCAGGTTGTCCCTTTGCTCCAGGGATGCCTGCTGCTCCAGGTGGTCCCATTGGCCCGGGCTTGCCAATGCCAGCTTCTCCAGGCTCGCCTGGGGGACCTTGCGGACCTGGAAGTCCGGCCGCTCCAGGTGCACCTGGTAAACCTCTGTCACCTTTCATACCTGGCTGACCTGGAAGACCATTTTCACCAGGCTTCCCTACTCCAGCAGGACCAGGATGACCCCGGGGTCCCTGCGGGCCTGGAAGACCCCTGCTACCTGGGCGACCTGGAATGCCAAATCCATTTTCTCCCTTTTGTCCATTTATACCAGGGATACCTGGTTCTCCCTTCTCACCAGGGAAACCCCTTGGCCCTTGAGCTCCTGGAGGGCCTTGTGGTCCTGGCTTGCCAGGGACAGTCAGTCCTGCGGGGCCGGGAGTGCCGGGGGGTCCTTGTGGGCCTCTTGCTCCTGGGAGCCCAACAGGTCCAGGTTCTCCTTTCTCACCATGTAGTCCTCTTTCTCCTGGCTTCCCTGGTAGGCCTGGCATACCTGGCTTTCCAACCCCAGAGAATCCAGGTGGTCCTGGGGGACCAGGGGGGCCTTGAGGACCGGGACTTCCAAACCCTGGCTTTCCTGCAGGACCTGGTTGTCCTCTTGGTCCAATAGGGCCTGGGGGACCTGGGGGTCCTTGTTCACCCCTTACCTGCACACCTGTGAGAGAGAGAAAACCAGGTCAATTAGGGCAGCTGTAAAAGATTTGCAGACTTTTAGTGTGGTGGTGAATGTATAAAGGGTTAACCTCACCTCACCTCAAGTTTCTAACATCTAACAATTTGGTCACTGAGAAACTGATGTTCAGAGCAAAGTATGTCAGAGCTCTTAAGAACAAATTTGTTGGAGTTGTGTTGTGAGCTACAAGAAATTTTTTTGGGCTTCAATATATTAAGGGTCATCAGAGAATTTAAAAGATGCTGACCAATAGATGCCAACGACTTAGGAAGGAAAAAGAAAAGAGGTAACTGGTTTAGTCAGGATCTTGATGAATGAAACCAGAGAAAACTCCATGTGTAGCTGCTTTTCTGAAACTACTTTGTGCCACATTGAAGTGATGAAATGTTTGTCCTTTTCCCTCCAACTTCTAGAAATGAGCCATGGCTCTCCTTTTCTGGTAACAATATGGATGTTGTATTTTCAAATACTGTCATAAAAAATTTTCATTTGTTGTAAAAATTGCACACAGTGGCAAGGTCACAGCTCATCATTCATTTTACTGCAGTCAGAATTTTGGCATTGGTTTTGGTTTTTAATACTACTTAGAATCATAGAATCAATAAGGTTAGAAAAGACCTCAAAGATCATCAAGTCCAACCTGTCACCCAAGACCTCATGACTACTACATGGCACCAAATGCCACGTCCAATCCCTTTTTGAAAGCCTCCGGGGATGGTGACTCCACCACCTCCCTGGGTAGCCCATTCCAACAGCTAACAACTCTCTCTATGAAGAACTTCCCCTGGTGCAGCTTGAGACTGTGTCCTCTTATTCTGGTGCTGGTTGCCTGGCAGAAGAGCAAGGGACCAACCCCCTCCTGGCTACAACCTCCCTTCAGGTAGTTGTAGAGAGCAATAAGGTCTCCCCTGAGCCTCCTCTTCTCCAGGCTAAACTTCGTTTACTTGGTTATCACAACAGCAGGTGGAGCCACTTAACCAAATGTCACAAAGAGGAGTAAACAAAAAAGCTTCCTGCTTAGTTGTCCGTGCACTGTGTAGCTTCATGCTGGAATTAGGGTGCTGATGTGGGGATGCTACAGAAAAGATTAACATGAATGTTGGGAGACTACTTCAGTAGCTTGCAGCAACTGGCAGCATTAGAGAATTAAAACAACACCATACCTATGCTGTTTATTTAAGAAATCAATGCAAAAATAAAAACTGGGAGATGCAGTCAGAACCTGGATTCTGTTTTGTTATTTTAAGGGCAACATACTCTATTTGATGCTTATTTATTAAAAAAATGGTAATAGATCAACAAGGGACCAGCTAAAATTTGCATTTCAGGTCTGACAAAAAGAGCAGTGTGTGTCTGGAGATATATATGTGTGTGTGTGTGTGTGTGTGTAAAAGTTTATGAAAGGATCATTCTGCTGCCTGTTAGATAATAAATTGCTTTTTCCAGTCTGTGGCTAGTCTTGGTGAACTCAAAATGAGACAAAAGAGGGAGAAAATTGCCCTACATATCTCTTTTTAATAACAGATTATATATACAGATATAATAGCAAATAATCTGTAGGAAGAGAGTGGATGGGGTGCTTGGTGCCATGGTTTAGTTGATTAGGTAGTGTTGGATGATAGGTTAGAGTCGATGATCTCAAAGGTCTCTTCCAACCTGGTAAATCCTATCCTATCCTATCCTATCCTATCCTATCCTATCCTATCCTATCCTATCCTATCCTATCCTATCCTATCCTATCCTATCCTATCCCACCCTATCCTATCCTATCCTATCCCATCCTACCCTACCCTATATTCATTTCAGTTTAATTTGACACTGTGTCTGCAAGGTTGCCTCCCTATATTGCCAGGGAATTCGTTTTTGTGTGTCAGGTGTGGAGAATGCCTTTTCTTTGTTGTGGATGCGTAAAATCAGCACAAATGCACAGCAGCTTATTTTGCATGCATTCCTATCTCATCCTCCTGAAGGCAATGAAAAGGAAGATGGCTGTTAAAATCCTGCACTCAGAAAGAAGCAGTCTCTGCTATACTGATAAGCTGAAAATGCAAACACACATCCTTCTGTGAGGAGAGGCTGAGGGAGCTGGGGTTGTCTAGCCTGGAGAAGAGGAGGTTCGGGGGAGACGTTATTGCTCTCTACAGCTACCTGAAGGGAGGTTGTAGCCAGGGGGGATTGGTCTCTTCTCCCAGGCAATCAGCACCAGAACAAGAGGACACAGTCTCAAGCTGTGCCAGGGGAAGTTTAGGCTGGAGGTGAGGAGAAAGTTCTTCACAGAGAGAGTTGTTAGCCGTTGGAATGTGCTGCCAGGGAGGTGGTGGAGTCACCATCCCTGGAGGTGTTCAAGAGGGGATTGGATGTGGCACTTGGTGCCATGGTTTAGTAAGCATGAGGTGTTAGGTGACAGGTTGGACTTGATGATCTCTGAGGTCTTTTCCAACCTTATTTATTCTATGATTCTGTGATTCTCAGATGCAGAGATGGTTGTGGAATCTGTAAGTACCAGTGACAGGTCTGGTGCAGTCTTTGGTATCTTACAGATGTTGCTGGATTTCTTACTACTGAACTCCCAGTTTCAGTGGGGTGCAAGTTAGTTTTCTTACTATATAGGTGTCATAAGATATGGCAAATTTTAAGAACTAGACTGTATGAAAAAAAAATAATTTGGAAGAGGCTTAGGCCTCTCAGAATTAATACACACCCTGTAGCTGAAGTGGCATATAAATGTTCTTTACACATTTTCTGTTCACCACAGACAGGCAAGTCTGAGAAGAGGAAACCTTTCCCAAGTTACTTTTTCCATACAGTGAATTTCTTTGCCATCTCTTATGTCACCTATGCAACAAGCTATTTTCCTTTACTTAACTGCAGGACTCAGGATTTGTTTCATAGGTTCTGTCTGTGGATAGAAGTTCAAAAGCTATCTGTTTGCATCAGAGAACACAGGCAGGTCAAATCTAAGCCTCAATACAAATACCTAAACAGGTTCCTTAGCAAATGTTTTTTCAGTTGTAAAGCATTAGGGACAAAGCACAAATAGTTTTTTACAGCAGGTATACTGAAGCCAAATCCAAGTATTTAGGTGGTTACCTCAGCAGAAGATAACAATGACCCCAGCCAGGTCCCCTCAGGGCAGGGATAGAGAGGGAAGGGAACAATATTAATTTTCTCTGTGTTTAATATGCATTTTTTTGAACTATCAAATTGCTTCAAACTTCAGATTCATAGTCATTCTCTTTCTGCTTTTAACCATGTTTTAGAAGTGACTTTGTATCAGTCTGAGGTTCACAAAGCAGTAGGTGCTGGCTTTTGCATAAGATGCTAAAGGCTTTGTTAGGGTCTGTGTCATTACAGAGGTCTTCTGTGAGGAGCTATGCTCTTTCAAAGTTGTCAATGTCTGGACTGTCCTAAGTCCTCTGAGGAGAGTACAGCCAAATGCATTAATGAAGTAGGATTTTTATCAGGAAAATTTGAAGTGGAGTTTGGCTACCCTTTTATATGTCTTGGTACATATCTTTATGCAAAATCAGTTTATGTTCTCTGAGTGCAGTCCAATCCTATTTGTGGATTGATTATGAAAGCTTTAACACAACCTTCAGTAAGGGCTTATGTAAGTATTGCTGAACAGACGTAATTCAGTGCTTATTCTCAACTAGGACTTTCAAAGATTGCAAGCAGAAGAGCTACTGTCAAGAAGATTTTCTTTTTAAACTGTTAAAAGAACTTTATTAAATTAATTGATGCTTTAATAGGTCTTGATTGCCAACAGAAATTGTATTGATCTATTACTACTTGTCCTGAGTCACCAGTTTAGGCCTAGACTGAACTTGAACTTCCAGGCTGCTTTTTTTGACAAGTATGACCAAGTATGATTATTACAACTAAAAGCAGCTGACACACAGCACAAGTGGAAGTTCTGAATAGCCTATTAATAGCTGAAAGAAAATCATGTTGCTCTGGTGGGGAGAGCAGGATGTTTACAAGGATGCAGTTCTCCTAGTTTTAGTGATGGTAATTTGGAATGGACACTACTGATCATACTTGGGGGGGTGGGGCAATTCCTCAAATAAAACCTGTGCCTGGGAAGTCTAAAGATTTGATTTTAAGGTTTGTAGGGTTTTTTTAAAGGCTTTGACCTGAGCATGGGAAAAAAAAAAAGGAACTCAAGTATAGGCACTCACTTGGCTTACAAGGATAGGGAGAATACCCAGAAGTAAGATGTCACAATGTATAGCATTGCAATTATATATTGCCTACACAGTGTGCCATAAGACTGATCTATGAAATCAAGAGAACTCCTTATAGTAAAGTTAGAATTGGTGTATATGACTGATAATAGTATTAGCTTACATCAGTCATGAAAAAAACCAACCTATGTAGAGGTTTATGCCACATTTTTACAACTATATATCAATTTATTTAGCCCTTCTGCACTTTAAACAGCTCTCCATTTGGCCATGTGTATCAGATCTATATTCACATTCACACATGAGTCTTTTTTGAGTAGAGCTGTGTGAGTTTTTTTTCTGAATCTTGTAGCTGTCAGGTCTGTTGGTAGAAAGCCCAGTGCTCAAATGAGGAGTTTGAGGGCAGTCAACATGTTGTACATAGTTACATGCACAATCATGTTGTATTAGTCCCACTACTCAAGATCTGTAGCTGTAATTTCGTTGCCACCTTATATGCCTTTAGTGATTGCTGTGCAAAAAAATGTGTCTGTGACCAGTGTGCATCTTTGTCAGAAAGAGGCAACTGCCAGAGCTGCTGCCAGCTGTTTCTGTAGCAGTGCCATCAGTTTAATAAGCCTGAACTGTTAATGAAAGTTAAATACCAACAGCATAAAGAGAGAGCTTTTGGTCATGGATTGACCCACTAGGAATAATTGTGTGTAAAATGAAAAATTAGGAGACTTACCTTGACTCTTTACATTGTATGGTAGAAAATGTGGCCCCTTGATGCTGGATTGTTTCTGATACTGCTCAGAAAAATATCCATCGCTGCCATGGACAATGTTCAGACAAAACAGCAGCAGTAAGGGAATTTGTAAATGCATATTTCCAAATCTGTTCTCTGTTGGAAAGGAAGAAAAAAAAAGTTTGTTGTAAAGGAAAGCTGCTCAGTTCTATTTTGCATGAATAAATGAGTTTTCTTAAAGTACTGGTATTAAAAGTAACATCATTCTGTGCTTACTTCATCCTACTTTCACTAGTTATGAAAAATCCTCTAAGAAGAAGAGAAGCAGCACTGCTACCACTTTGAATAGATAGCTTAGAGGCAACAACCACACTCTTAGGGAAAGAATCATTTAAAATGGATACCAGCCTATTTAAAACCAGTCATCAGAAGCAGTGATTATTTTCCTAGTTGCCACTAGGGCTCAAAAAGTAAGTTCAGGAGTTGTATATCTCACAGCTTTTGACCTGAAGAAAAGTTTCCAGTGGAAATACATAGACACTCTACCATGACCTTATTGCCTCTGGCTAGTCCTGTTGCAAATAAAACATGAAGCTCCTTCAGCATTAGTGGCAAAAATTGCCTTGATCGAAACCAGGCTTTTATCTGGGACCTTTCGTAGTCCCGGTGGCAGTAATGACACTGTCACCGGCCCTGCTTCCCCCTCCAGCCAAAAAGAACTCCTGCAGAAGTTATCTTCAAAGCCAAATAGAATGAAATTAAATCATAACATACCAAAATGTAGAGCTCCAATGCAGAGTAGTAGAGCAGTGAATCTCTCTCTATTGAGGAGTTCTTCTGCCACTGGTGAGTGGGCAGAAGCTGATGATTTCAAGTGTCATCCTTGAGTATTTATATGATTTTCCCCCCAGTTGGGTGACTGCTGGGCATAAGCTCCTCCCTCCAAATCACTAAGCAGTAATTATCCATGAGTATATGTGGATTTTTTTTAGGGGTGGGGGAAGATATTTTGGGCAGTTGTCCTAGATCCTGTTAAGGTTTATTTTGGGTTTTTTTTCTTCTTCCTCCCGTGGATTTCTTATTGTTGATGAAATTGTATTGCTCATAGCTTGTGTTTTCTAAAGTTTTGGGGCCACTCTGTCTTTAGTGCTGAGAAAGGTAACATTGGAGAAAATCATGAACTTGTAAGTAAGGTTGGTAGTTAAGTGCTTCATTTGGATTATCTCTGTAAATGTTTTAAGGGAGGAACATTTTGAAGCTTGGTGAGCTCTGATTTTCAGGAGTAACCTCACAAAAGTCTATAGAGACTGCTTAGGTGAGTGACTTTTCATGGGGATACAAGTGGAGCACTTAAAATCAGTTGAGATGCTAATAAAGGAGTTGTGTGAGAACTTGAAGATGACAGAGTTACTATTTTAGGAGATTTTTATCCTCACATTGTTTCTAGACTTCTGGTTTGATGCTGGAGGACTAAGATGTATTCAGCAGTAATGTTTCTGTATCACAGATTCTTGAAATGCAAATTTACCTTGCACAGTGAGGACTTCATTGTGTGTAGTTGTAACAAAAGCCTTGAATCCATACTGCTGAAACGTAAAATGTTATACAGGATGATGTTTGGAGCTGTTGGAGGTTTTCTGCAGTGAGTAATTTATATATATATATATGTATATATATACATATATATGTATATATGTATATATATATATGGTTTGTTCAATCAAATGCAGTTATTGTACTTCTAGATGCATGTTTTTCCTCTTAAATAACTGCAGTTTGGTTAAATTTTCAACTGCCATTGTTTTATTGTTGGTGGATTAAGCTTGCTTACCTCTTTTTCTGTTTTTCTTCAGATTATAAACTGGTTTTAGCCATTAAGAAAGTTTGATAAACAAGTCTTAACTTAATAGACTGTATCCACACATTGTGTCATCTTTATTGAATAAATAATGGACACCTGCAATGTTTCAGCCTCAGTTTGATTAGGATTCAGTACTAAATAGGCAGTAACTTTCAGTCCTTCATTTGTTTGGGACTCTGAAATGTTTAACACTGAAGGGTAAAATAAGAAAGAACAAACAAACCTTTCTCATTTAGGAGGAAGCTGTAGAACTGAATATGTAGTGCAGTCTGCAAGCAAAATGTCTACATATCCATTATCTGTGCATTAAAACTTCTTGGCCAGTTGCAGTTTTCTTTGACATTCTTACATGGTATTCAGTCTTGGGGTTAAATTTTTGGGTGTTTGAAATGGTTTCCCTTGTACCAAAGATTTGTGGAGAAACAAAGCTAAAGGATATCTGTTGTTACTAAAGGAAGCTGAGTGTGTGCTACAAGTCACTGTCCTGATGAATTGAGCATTTATTTGGTTTTCAAGTTAATTTATGCCACTTGTTGAGCTGTGTGAGAAGCCTTCTGGTGAGCTGGAAGGCAGAAGAACAGGTACACAGCCATATCCTAACACCAACTGTAAAAGTGTTGCAGTCAGGCAAGAGTACTAGCATGTTGTGCTACAGTAATGCTAGTAAATAATGTGGGCCACTGTGAGTTCTCAGGCATGGTAGGTACAGGAGGCTGTGAGTTCTCATGCATGGTAGGTACAGAAGGGACACCTGTTACCGTTCCAACCAAAAGCCTGAGCTGGTGGCCCTGAACTGTGTGGCCCTCCTGTGGAATGGCAGGTTAACATGGGCTGAGTTTTACCTGCTTTGTGTCTTTGTTTAATTCCACACTCTTCAAGTGACAACTTTTTTGGCTTTTATGTATTATGGCAAATATCCTGGAACACCAAACACTGTACTGAAGGAGACCAATGGACCATCAAGTCTATTCTGCTTGCAATTGTGCTAATACCTTTGCTTACTAGAGGGCAGTATTAATGTTGTGACTTAAAGACTGCTGCAATAATTTATTTAATGTATTGTTGAACAGTTCTTCTATTCTTCCTAGCCATCCCCTAATGAGCACTCTGTTCCATTTTTGTAATTAAGCCCATTCTGCTGCAAGGGTCTTCCGACTGAAGCCTGCTTTCTCCATTAAGGTTGTGTGTCCAGTTTGTTCAGTGGTTTTCAGAGAATCATTCTATGTCTAAGAGGGCATTTCTACTCCCCATATGTGCATTCAGTTCCTTTTCATCTTTTGGAGAAGGGAGCTTTGTCCTCAGGTTGTTTGTGTAGCATCTCAAGGTGCTTAACTTAAATATTAGTCTCTGTAATTTCAAATGAGACTCCAGTCAGCCACTTTGGACAGAGGCAGCAAATGTATGGGCATAGAGTTTTTTTCCTCCTTGACAAAATACAACTCCATCCCCTTTTTTTGGTTCACATACATCCAAAAATAGCTTTTGATTTGAAAACATTTAAATACACAGCCCTCAGTGGGAAGTGTGGTCGTTGCTAATTTAACAATGTTTGGCTAAGAGCATCAGTCGACAGTTTTGTGCACACACAGGTTCATGCTAATTTCTGGCCTAACTCATAAATACCCCCAAAGCAGACACACTGATGTCACAGAACCACCAATAATGTACACTGATATTTGCCCAGCAGCCTCACTTCCTGCCTTGGCTCCTTCTGGGCAGGAAGGTGAATAATCTCTATGTGTCTCTGCATAAATAGGGATGACTGTGGGGTCAAAAGGTATATACAGGCAAAGCCCTTGTCCTTGTGTTTAACCCCAGCCCCACCCTATTGTGCTATCTTACGCTGCTTCCATGGCTTGAGGCTTTGTTTTTTGTGGGTGTGGGAAATTGAGGCAGAATTGGAGTTCACTGCTTTTGTATGTTTTCCATTTTGCTGTGAATATTGGCAGAGCGCTAACACACATTTAGCTCTAAGCACGTGTATAAAGGGAGAGCTTCAATAGATATGTGCACTTGCAAAAATCCGTGCAGCAGATAGACCTCTGTGTAGCCTTTTGCAGTAACAAGACAGTTTAAGCTAGACTGGATATTTGCATACTTGTTTTCAAGGTATAAACATTCAGATGCTTTTGTTTTATAGTTATGCATTTAGCATGTTGTCTTTATTTACAAATGAAGGTGTTTTTGCTCCCTCCTGCTCTCCCTGCCCCAGTACCATAACAGTCAGGAATAATTTTGATCCATTGCACCACTCCAGAGCTTGCTCTTTAGTTATGTATTGGCTGCTTCTTCCCATGTAAAAGTAGCCATGGTATATGTTATGGCAATGTAATCGCTTAAGTCTTAAGCTTAATCACAATAAAAAGACTCAAAATAGAGTTTCTCTGGACCACCTGAAGTAGATACTGGAACTGCAGAGCCTGCAATGCAGTTTGCAGTGTTTCATCCTATCTGGTGGCTGAATGTTCTGCTTCTTGTTGAACATTGTTGGAAAGCATGTTCTTAAATGTGCTTCCCAAAACCCCCTGTTGCCTCAGTGCCTTACTCCCACAGAATCAGTGGGGGGAACACATGCAGAAATAACATGGAAGTGATGGGTACTGACTTTCACCACCATCCTTCAAATTACTGACAAAGTGCTTTGGGTCCCATAACAAGCAGCTGCTTATGAGGGGGAAAAAACACTCACAACACACACACAAACCCTGCCCCCCTCAAAAAAACAAGAGAAAAGAGAAAGGGAAGAAGAAAACACAGAGAAATGTTGAGTTGGGTCCATGTGGTTCCTGGAGACTGGCTAAATATATTCCTGATGCTGTGGATTCTTAGTGTGAATATGCCTAGATTTACCAGTTTGACTTGAGAGGATGTGATCTTAATTTTGCGCCATCTAAGCACAAACCATGTGCATAGTTTCAAAGAACTGGGAGTTCTTTGAAAGTGATAATTCACAACTTCAGCTCAGGATTTGCCTTCTTTGGAATAATTGGCTTTTAGTCTTAGTCCTGCATTTTTTTCTGGTTTATAATTAGTATTTATGTTAAAATGTGGTACCCAAGGAACCTGGGGAGTTGTTCATCCCTGGGGTTTTTTTTGCCTAGATAATCTCAGGTGTTAAGAAAGAGGCAAGAGTGGGAGATTTTTTTCCCTGCAGTTTAAAATGTAGTGTGGAAAATTGGGAGTAACTTTTTATTGATGACAGAAATTCTCAATGCTCTTGAAAGGAAACAATTCTTTTGCTGCTCCTGGCTCAGTATCTATGGCTGGAACTTTTTTAATGTGGTTGGTTCCCATTTTGTTATCCACCTGAAGTAAGATTTGCAAACTGTACCCTAGTGCATGGCAAACTTTCCTCTGATAAAGTGCTTATCCCCAAAACTCAGGGTAGCTACTGTCATGCAAAGGACTCTAATAGATGGAGGCAGCATCTCTGGTGAAGAAATTGTCAAAGAATTTTATGTTCTCGAAGAAAGGAGCTTAGGAATTTCTAAGAGTTTGAAAGTCTGCCATGAAATTCAAGGAGCAATTGGGCTTTCCAGTTTGTGGTGCACTTCATGACACTCTGGAAACTCCTCAATCATCTCAGTTCCATGGTTTAAAACTGTCCTCTCTCCATCACATAATGGTGACAGGTGTTTGCACACTCAAAGGGTCTGCAGGGGAGCAAAGTGTTCCACTGTACCTTAATGGGGAGCACTACTGCGGAGGTTTTTCAGCTTCTTACTGCTCACAGTCAAATGAGCCCAAAGAAATAGGAAGCAGGAAAATGTGTGAATTCAATAGTTGTGAGAAGCCTGGGGATTCTTGTTTTATCTTCTTTTGTTTTGGAAGTATTGCTACTTTGCATGTATGGAGTGAGTATTTTCTGTTCCAACAACGAGCCACTTGGACTGCGTGCAACTACTAGAAGCCATCTTGGTGAAGAAAATATTTACCTTGCTAGTTGCAGAATAAATAAGATTAATTTAGAGTTTCAGAATGCCAATTAATAGAGGCTTGTTGAGGTATTCTGCAGGGCTATCTATATTCATATTTTGAGATACAATTCTCTCTTTAAACAACAAGTACCTGTGTTACTCCTACAGTCCTGTACTAGTCTTTTTATGGATTTAAAGTCTTATTACACTTGTAATTGTGGCTGAATAAATGGCCTACTTTCAAGTAGTAATGGAAAGATGGTCTGTATTTATTCTGGCACTGCAAAGCTGACTGCTGACCAGTTTATTCTGTTCAGTTCAGGTAACTGTTGATCACAGGAGCTCTATTTAGTGTAGCAGCATATTTAAAGAGATGACACCCAGTTAAATATTTATAGTTGTATTCTGACTGAGTTGACTTGTAGAGACACTGAATAACCATGCTGAAACCTCAGGTAAAAATGGTTCCATGCAGGCTGCAAAGAAAGATTTGAGATGTACATGAATTTCTGATTCCTCAGTCAGTGTTACTGGTGAAAGCTTTCTAATAGCAATGCCTTGCTTGCAGCCCCATTTCATTCTTCTGCTACAAAGATAAAATAATCTTCATCCATGTTAAAGAGTTTATGATACTAGAGTGAAAAGTACCAAACAGAAGTAGTGGTGTTATGAAAGGTGTTTTCCAGTGCCTTGGGTATGCCACTGGCCTGACCTTATTCCTCCCTCATTTTTATTTCTCCCTCCCTTACCTCTGAAAGTAAAACCAACAAATATTGTTCAAATGGAGGCACTGATTTGAAAGTCATATCAGGTGTGTGCTGTAAATGAGCACTCCTCAGTTTTCAAGATGCTGAAAAGACAAAGATGTTTTTGTATTTTGATATTCATCCTTTCTTCCACCAATGCTTTCCTTAGTAAGTAGTGTCAATGTTTAGATATTTCAAGTTTGGGATTTTCACTCAGTCTGTTTAAAAGTGTAAACATGGAGGTGATGGCAGGACTTGCACCCTCCCGAGGGACAGGAAGAACAGAAGGGTCCGGTTAACTTTGCGCATAGTTCAGGAAAAAAGTATTTCAGGGGGTCTGACCACTGAATAACCTAAGCAAATATGAACGCTTGATTTTCAGATTTTGATGAAGGGGTTCTACAAACTGCTCTGGAGCTGCTGAAGCATAATCAGGTGAAGAAATTTCCAGTTCCTTCTAGCTGGAGATGCATCCAGTTGATGTGTCCAGTGTGAGCCCCTCGATTTAAGAAGGGCATTGAGATACTTGAACGCGTCCAGAGAAGGGCAACCAGGCTGTGGAGAGGCCTCAAGCGCAAACCCTATGAGGAGAGGCTGAGGGAGCTGGGGTTGCTTAGCCTGGAGAAGAGGAGGCTCAGGGGAGACCTTCTTGCTGTCTACAACTACCTGAAGAGAGGTTGTAGCCAGGTGGGGGTTGGTCTCTTCTCACAGGCAACCAGCACCAGAACAAGAGGACACAGTCGCAAGCTGCACCAAGGGAAGTTTAGGCTGGAGGTGAGGAGAAAGATCTTCAATAAGAGAGGTGTTTGCCATTGGCATGTGCTGCCCAGGGAGGTGGTGGAGTTGCCATCCCTGGAGGTGTTCAAGAGGGGATTGGGTGTGGCACTTGGTGCCATGGTCTAGTAGTCATGAGGTGTTGGGTGACAGGTTGGACTTGATGATCTTTGAGGTCTTTTCCAACCTTATTGATTCTATGATTCTGATTTTCATCCTTCTGCCTGATGGTGACTGCAGTCTGAGTTGTGCCAATACAATGGGTTACGAAGCTTTTCTGTAAGCTGCATTAGTGAGAATTTCATTTGGACTTTGCTGGAAGTGATGGAAAGAGTGAGGCTTGTTTTCCGTAGCTCCAGAGCATTTCACTGAATGTGTGAAATGAATTTCAGACACCTGAAATAATATAATTGGTCTCTGAAGATTGTTGCAAGTGGTCTTTTTGGTGTTTTGTTGGGTTTTTTTAAGTAAGTGGTGGTGTTTAAAACCCTGATTCATAGCAGTAAAAAGAGAATCCTCAGAAAACTGTACAGATGTTAAATAGTCATATTTTCCTGGGGAGAAGGGTTTATATATTTTATTTAAGTCATGCACTTTTCCCCCTGAATTTTATTAGAATATTTTACATCTTGTTCCACCTCTGTGCCTGCTGGACTCAAGGTTTCTGTCAGACTCCCCCTGGACTGCAGTGAATAAAGTAGAAGCCCTGGTAAAAGAAGGGTGGGAAACACTCCTAATTTCCCAAAGGTGAAAAAGTTCAGGCAGCTGCCACAGCTATCCCATAATTAGGGGAATCTTCTAAATAGTTGGTGAAAAATAGGCATAACTGAGCTGCTTTTTCAAGTGTACCCAGTGGAGCAGGTAGCCAGCCAGCTGAATAGTCTCATTCATTGACCTTACTACCTGCTGTGGTTGGGACAATTGGCACAGAGTTGTTTTTAAACTTTCATGTTTAAAAAACCGGTGCCAAAAGGAGGGGGGGAGAAAATCCAGACTTTTACAGCCAGAACAAATAAAAGTTGTCTAAGTTCACTTTTAAAAATGAGGAATTAGTTTGGTTGTTTAAGTCTGGCATTTTAAACATTGATGTTCTCTCTTTATATAAATAGAAACTTAGGAAAGTTCTAGTGGTGGCTGCATATAAACTTTCTATACTCTCTCCCATGAGTTCATGGAGCCTAATTGCTCCTGATGATTGTTAGTAGGATTGATTTTAGTTTCTCTTGTCTGAGAGTGGATTTTTTTACAAGCTTTACTAGAATAGAATTAACCAAGTTGGAAGAGACCTTCGAGCTCATCAAGTCCAACCTATCACCCAACACCATCTAATCAACTACACCATGGCACCAAGTGCCTCATCCAGTATCTTCTTAAACACTTCCAGTGATGGTGACTCCACCACCTCCCTGGGCAGCCCATTCCAATGGCAAATCATTCTTTCTGTGAAGAACTTCCTAACATCCAGCCTAAACCCCTCCCTGGTGCAGCTTAAGACTGTGTCCTCTTGTTCTGGTGTTTACATTGTCATAAAGGAGAGCCATAATTACCTGCTTGCAATGAAGTGCTAATGAAGGGGCTGTTTTTGTTATTACACAAAATGTATCAAGGCTGCAAAGTTTTATAGGTGATATTTACCATATTACCCGAGTCAAACCCACAAGCTTCAATGTCTCTATGCATTTTGCAGGAGAAAAATCACATGAATATGAAGAATTATTTTTATTTCTTTTTCCCCAAGTACTTTAACCAGTAAGGTTCAAAGATTTGAGGCTTGAAAGGCATGAAAGTGGTTGACAAGTGGAGCAGGTAAATGCTTCCCAGGGTACAGGTACAAAAAATTACCCATACCATGGGAGGAGAGAGACTCCCAAAGCCCTGCCAACCTGACCAAAATGCCATCTTGTTTACAGCACTGATACTCTCTGACTCTGCTGTGATTGTGGTAAACGTTGGAAAACTAAACCCAAAAACTCAGCTTCTGCTGGAGGTGATGTTAAATGACTTCTGCACCCTTTGGTGGTGAGATGTAAGCAAGGATCTCCACGGAGCTGATAGCTAAGAGCCTAATGCATCTCTGCTGCATACAGAAGTAAAAGTGGGCAATGCTGCAAGCATAAATTAAATACTTTGAGATTTTGGGGGGGGGGTTGAACCATTTGTCTGTCCAGATTGTGCTATGGAGTCTGAATTTTACAGGAGTTTTGTGGAACCTGTGAGTTTCCTTAGTAACAGAGTGAGGACACAGCAACACTTGGTGCTGAGCTCATCTGTTTTCTCATCAAACTTTGATGAAATGGGGAAGACTTGTGAGTAGTTTACCATACTGGGTAATTGTAAGCCTATGTAATACACCAGTTCAAGAGAAATAAGTGGTGTTTGGGTACAGCTGAGTTGGGAATTAAACTGCCGTAAATGCAGGTGCCTTAAACAGAGCTTTTGTGGCTGTATAGAGGCTGTTGGACACTAGTGCTAAAAAGCTGAAGCGGTTTTACTCAGCAGTCTGGCTGCAGCCTGTGTTGAGTTGCTACAAAACCAGAGGGGAAGACAGAGAGTAAATGCCTTCTGGTCAGCTTGCACTGTGCTCCAAGCTGTTGTGGGAGTGAGAAATCTCTGTGTCTGGTTTGGGATTGTGTGCTGTGTGTTTTCATCCTAGGCACAGACATGAGGGTACTCATTTTGCTAGATACTATACTGCTGTGACTGAGATTTGAAACTCAAGTATGAAACTCTTCTAGTTTCATCTCATTTTATTCTCACTACTGAATTGGTTTAGTAGATCTTTACAGCACTTGAAAAGTCAACTTGAGAAAACCTTTAGCAAGGAAACTGCATCAGTTCTAAGTTTCTGATTAGAGCTTTAAAATGGTATTTTGTTTTTTTAATGTATTTTACATGGCTGGGGAATATAGCTAATCATTGCAGTAAAGAATTGAAATCTAAGGGAGTGAGAATTGATCAAGATCTGCAGTGAGCATCTACTCCAAGTATCTTGGAGTTCTTCACAGATGCATCTTGGACAGAAATGAAGAGGGGTGTAACTCAAATGACTCTTCCCTAGAACATATTCCAGGCTATTCAAATGGTGCAAGGATTTGGCCACCCACCAGCTGTAAATTGCCAGTTTGAGACCTAGTATGACAGAAATGAAGAGGGGTGTAACTAAAGTGGCTCTTTCCTAGAACATATTCCAGACTATTCAAATGGTGCAAGGATTTGGCCACCCACCAGCTGTAAATTCCAGTTTGAGACCTAGTATGACTGCTTGTCAGCAGAGGACAGAAATATCATATGATAATCAGGAGGGCATGTTAACATGTAGAAGATAAGGAAGGATGTCTATAAACAGTGAAGGTTCTGAGACAGCTTGCCATGTTACTCTAAAAACCAAAAAATGTGGAAGCTGGGACTAAATGCTGCTACTTGATATGGTATCTGCATTTTGCTTGATATGTTTTATTCATGAGAGTTTCATCACTTCATTTATTGTTAACTTTGGTAGAGTCAATTCAGCACAGCCCTTACTGCTTTTGCATATCCAATTAGTATCTGCTTAGCTGAGTCTGCACTAGAAACAAGGTAAAATTCTTTATGTTTACAATCCCATTCTGCCCACTAGCTTGTGTTTCTTAAAGGTACTTCATGCCTTTTTGGCAGAACGAGCAATAGACCTCAGTATTGTTTTTAGATGCAGTAGAATCAAGAAGCATCCTTATATGCAGTAGAATCAAAAAGGATCCTTATATGCAGTAGAATCAAAAAGGATCCTTACGTACAGAAGATCCATCTGCAAATTCAGTAGAAGTTACAGGAATGAGATTGGAGATTTGTGTTTTGGATTGAAACCCTTTCATTTACCAGCTTTATGTATTTTTACATAAAGCTGAGCACCTTTAAACTTTCTCCTTTTTTCATGACCTATACATAACACTGTCTTCCCATTGAAATATGAGGTGCCCAGAATGCGTGTTAGGTCGTTCAGAGCGTGCTCATTGTTTCATCAAGTCCACCAATGTCTATAGACCTATGGTGGAATCTATTTGCTTACTGACCTGTTAGTAGGTGAAAGTAAAATGAACAGTACTAGAATATTTTCCTCCCAGTTCCTTTTTATACCTGTGTAAATCCAGCTCTTTTCTGGCATGTCCTGTGTACATAAATTGTATTGGGTTTCAGGGTTGGATTCCACCATGGGCTGTGCTGATGACCGCAGGATGTTTGTGTGAACTCTGCTGTTTCTGGCAGACCTCTCCCTCTGAGGCCTTCATGCATCACCCTACCCCTCAGACACTCATGTCATGTAGAGCAGGGAGTTTGTTTGTGCTCCAGTAGTTTGCAGGTACATGTGTTTAGGTTTTTGTTAGGCATTTTGCTTTAAGTTGCTGAGGTGCAGTCTGAAATGTTCAATAATTGCATAGAATTCCATGGCAGTGGCAGAATGGATATCAAGGAATAGATCTAGTTAGAAGAGACCTCAAAGATCGGCTGGTCCAAACCTCGACCAGCACTGAAGGGTCAACGCTAAACCATGTCCCTAAGCAGCAGGTCCATGCACCACTTGAACACCCTCAGGGATGGTGACTCCACCACTGCCCTGGGCAGACCATTTCAAAGTTTGGTAACACTCTCTGTGAAGAAATATCTCCTAACATCCAGCCTAAACCTCCCTGAAACAGCTCGAAACCATCTCCTCTGCTCCTGTCGCTTACCCCCAAGGAGAAGACCCTGCTCCCTCCTTGCTCCAACCTCCCTTCAAGTAGTGAGAGTGATGAGGTCACCCCTCAGCCTTCTCTTCTCCAGACTGTATAAACCCAGATCCTTCAGACTCTCCTCCAGGCCCTTCACAAGCCTTATTGTCCTTCTCTGGACATGCTCCAGCACCTCAGTGTCCTTCTTGTAGTGAGGGACCCAGAACTGAACACACTACTGGAGCTGTGGCCTCATGAGTGCTGGATACAGGGGGAAGATCACCTCCCTGTTCCTGCTTATCACAGGCTTTCTAATACAAGCCAGGATATTTTGCACATTATACCAGTATGTGAAATATTCCAAAGCTATTGGGAGAATGAAGGGCTTGAAGCTGCTCTGCAAGATGGATGTACAGAACTAGGGGAGTAGAGATTTCATTTCTGCGTTAAAGGACAAAGAGTTTGAAACGAATCTTTCTGAAAAAGAAAAGTCCTGATGTATATAAAAATTGAATTGGAGTGGCTAAAATTTGCCAGTGTTTTAATTGTCTGAAAAGTCTGATCTTAAAGAAACCTCATGCTTCCCACTAGAGGGGAAGCAAACCATGTTACGACATCAGGTGATTATTTTAGCAGTTAAGATCTTTTCTTTTTATGCTTTTATGATTCAGGGCACTGTTGTTTGGGTTGATTTGTTTTGTTTTGAGGAAAAACTACCTTCCCAATCTTTGTTATAATTACTACTGAAGACATAATATTTGATACTACTATTAAAAGCTGTTTAGTCTGCAGAAATTGGTGTTGAAAGTGCTGAGTTTTAAGACTAATACTATGAATTACAATGAAATCTTAACATGCAAAAGCCAAGAATGCAAATGCTTCGTGTGCCCTTTATAACTCTATAATCTCAAGCATGATCACTTTTTATCTCTGAATACTTTAAGGAGAAAGTGATATTTGCCTTCTTCTGGGAACCACTTGCCAAATAGCTCCTAAAAGTGAGAAACTAGTCCTTAGGAAAAGTTTGAATTCACAAAGAAAACCGCTTCAGGCTGAGAAATCACCATCAAGTTTCCCAGCAGTTCTCTGTGTCTCCAACTTACTCTGCCTTGAGCAATACATAGTTTTAAATATTTTCAGTGGCTAAAGGCAGACTGAGTCATTACAATAATTTGTTCCAACTGTCATAACACAAGCCAAAGAAGCTTGCCCAGTAGCTTCTGCCTCTTCCCAAAGCATACCTTGAAGAACATAACATCCTAGCTTTTATTTAGCCATGGGTTACTCTGGTTGCTTCACAAATTGCTCCTGATTCTCAGGAGGAGAATTCCAACTTCACACCACGTAGGGAAGCTCCCTGTAGATGATTGTTACCACATCTTTCAAATGTTTGGCAGGAGTTTTCTTTTTGTTCTGCACTTCTAGGTGTGACTTCTGCATCAGTGCACTGTGCAGTGCCATGTTAGTATGCAAGGAGAGCTGAACTTTGCAAGAGTGTGCAGCCTGGTTTTCATTTGGCACAATCCAAGCATTGTGAACTGTCATAGATGACTGTTATGAAAGTATATAACACCCAGTTTGTCCTATATCTCCAAAGGAACTTGATTTTTCATAGTTTAGTGTTTGGAGAACAATTTTCTCTCTCAAATAAGAGTTTTCTCTGCTAAATAAGCCTGAGGTGTATCTTTCTTGGGGGAAATGAATTTAAACAGGGAAAAGCTAAGGCAGAAATAAGGCTGTGGTTGCAAATATGAGTCAACAAAGGGATGTTGTCAAGCCTGGCAGGCCCAAAGCCTGCATGACCTGCATGAAGCATTTCACAGTGTTTCTATTGACAGATGCATGGCCAAAATGGCATCTGGCAAGTTCTGCTGAGAGACACCAAAACAACTCCTTTTTTGACCAGAAGAGTGGATATAAAACCCTTTCTGTGACTTGCAGAATGCACACAAATAAATTTAGGACACCAATTTCTATTTGAGGCTATGGTAGCAGGTGGTACTTTTCCTCTGAGTGTCATTATTAACTCTTCACAAGTACTGTATCACATCAGTTGCTAATGTCTAGTTGACCCCATTAGATCTGTTGGAGTTACTGGGAGGTTGCTCTTCCCTAGCAGCTTCAGCTTTACAGGATGATGTTCCTCAGCATATTTCATGCCTATAGCAGTTGCACAAAGCAAATTCTATTTGTTTTGCTTGTTGGGGTTTCTGGACACATTGGAGATGGCTTTACAGCTGGCACCAAACCCTTGCACTTCTGCAGAATCTGGTTGGATGTGAAACAGGCCTTGGCTGTAAGTTACACGATTGTCCTAGAGTGGTGCAACACCTGAGCACTAGTACATTCATTAGTGTAACATGCCAATGGACATCCATGCTAATGCAGTTGTTTCCAGGCCACCACTGCTTTGTATGCAGCCAGTGCAGGGTGTAAGCAGAGTCTAGTTGCACCTGCCTGTGTAGGTATCTCTGTTGTGTCCAACAAATTGTGTAGAACTGCCAGTTCTGGTCACTTGAAAATAAATTACCAAATTACAGCAAAAAAAGAATTAGTTGTACTCTTAGAGAATACAGGAGGAGTGGAAAAAAAATGCTGCTGGAAAGGGAAAAGAACTTCTGCACCAAACTATTTCCATCAAAATACCAGAGCATACAGAACTGGGAACTGGCAGGAGCCTCTTCCACGCAGCAGTTCTCTGTTGGATGCTTTGGAAAGCAGCTTTGGAGCTGGATGAGTGGAGAGGCTGGAAATCCTATTGTGTGTGCTTATGTGTTGAACAGAAGAACTTCTTCCTTCTGCACTTCAAAGTGTGGTAGCTGGCATGGGGGCACATGGCGAGGTTTGTAACAAATATGCACAACAGATTCTGGAGTATGCTGTGAAGCACCACCTCAGGGTTTGTTACACAGCATTCTTAGAAATTCACTTGGTGATTGAGCAATTCTTACTTAAAACAGTGAAAGATAAATACTTCTGCACCCATTGGAAAAGCAGATATTTTTCCTTTCAGCAGAGAACATCTGTTGTAGTTAAACTATATGAACTACTGATTTTTTTTTTCTGAGAAATCATAGCTACTGCACCTTTTACATAGAGGCTGAAAAGAGGACAAGAGACCTTATGAATTAAAGGTCCCCTTCTGTAGAGAAAATGAATGCTTGCTTTGTATCAACAGAGATTTTGCAGTGACTTCCATTATTAAGAAACAAAACCTACCCAGCCTCACCCCCAAGAAGAACTCTGGAACTGTTGTCTTCCCTCATTTCAAATAGGTGTAGTTTGTGTTAGTATTCTGGAAACATAGGTATATCAAAGGCCCTGCTTTCCACACCAGACAATGTGAACAGCCAAATATTTGTGTAAGTGACATTAGGTAGCATTAGTCTTTGTCTCTGAAAAAAGGCTAGTCCTGATAATAGCATTAAGAGCCACCTTCTTTAGCTGAAAAGTTGACTCATGCTTTTAGTTACTGATTCAGCTGAACAAGTTCTGCTTACAGCACACGAACAGCCCCACATAATCACACAAACTGCTCACATGATGGGGAGAGCAGCTGTCTTTTTGCTTAGAATGATGATGCTTTCTCCCCTCCATAAATCATAGAATCAATAAGGTTGGAAGAGACCTCAAAGATCATCAAGTCCAACCTGTTACCCAAAACGTCACCAAGTGCCACGTCCAGTCCCCTCTTGAACACCTCCAGGGACGGTGACTCCACCACCTCCCTGGGCAGCACATTCCAACAGCTAACAACTCTCTCTGTGAAGAACTTTCTCCTCACCTCCAGCCTAAACCTCCCCTGGTGCAGCTTGAGACTGTGTCCTCTTCTTCTGGTGCTGATTGCCTGGGAGAAGAGACCAACCTCTGCCTGGCTACAACCTCCCTTCAGGTAGTTGTAGACAGCAATAAGGTCACCCCTGAGCCTCCTCTTCTCCAGGCTAAACACCCCCAGCTCCCTCAGCCTCTCCTCGTAGGGCTTGTGCTCAAGCCCTCTCCCCAGCCTCTTTGCCCTTCTCTAGACACATTCAGGTGTCTCAATGGCCTTAAATTGAGGGGCCCAGAACTAGACACAGTACTCAAGGTGTGGCCTAACCAGTGCTGAGTACAGGGACACAATGGCCTCCCTGCTCCTGCTGGCCACACTATTCTTGATGCAGGCCAGGATGCCATTGGCCTTCTTGCCCACCTGTGCACGCTGCTGGCTCATGTTCATAAAGAAGTTCAAGAGTCACAGAAGACAGTTTAGTTTATCTTTTAAAAATATGTTTGATGCTCTACAGATAGAAACCATATTATGCAGCTAGTTTATGGTAGGAGGAGCCTCTAGGCATGAGTTAGGACAAGTATTATCTACTATTACGTCAGCCAGCTCTCATATGAAAGACAAATGTGGGGACTTAAAAATGAATTTGATGAGAATTAAAAAAGGAGTAAATCCAGGCTGATCAGTCCTGAAGAGGCTTTTACTTTTTGCTGGCTGCTGCAGTTAGATAAATAGGTGTAGTTAGTTACTCATCAGCAAACGTAGGGGAACAGAAAACACAATAAACTTGTCTTGTTTGGGGGCCAACCACAGCTTTGCTCTGTGCAATGCTGGCTGCCACAAGGTGTTTTACATCGGCCCTGTTTAATTCAGCAGAGTAGTTGCTCAAAGTAGATACTTACTTTTTAAAATAATTAAGAAATAAAAGGAAGTCTCCAAATTGTTTAGTGCTGCTACAACTTAATACCTCATTGAGTCTCTGGGTTTCCATCTATGCATAATTTTCAGCCTGTCATGGATTAGTTACAGGTTCCAAAATAGCCTCAAGGAATGGTAGAGGGTTGATTTACAGTGCTGCTAATGCAGTGTTGTAAATGAGCTGTTCTGCCTTCCAAGTGCAGCGGAAGCAGTTATATGCAAGATGTGATTGGGTTTTGTGTGAGTAGAGATAAAAGTGACAGGCATGATGAAGTGAGCTGTTGGAAAATGTCATTATAGTCCTCAGTAACTAAAGTTCCCTCTGTCTCCCAGAAAGGAAAAGAAATTTCAGTCAGGTTTTCAAATCCCAGTCCCTTTTTAAAAAGTACTTTTCATTTGAAAAATCTTTTGTTGGGAAAACTTTGTCATATGTATTATTTTCTCTCTGAAAGCCTTTTTCTTCTCAGTGTTATTGTGAAAGGCTAGGAAGCTTGTGGCTGAGATTTGTTGTTTCATATGGTCTTCATTTTCTCTTTGTGAAAACAAATTCCATTTTATATCTATGTATGTGTATTTATAGTGAGAGAGAAAAAGGAGAGCAATCTCCCACCTGGAAGAGGTGACAGAAGCCTAAGAAATAAGGTCCCCTTGCTAATTTAGCCATTCCAACTTAGTTATATGTGGCCAGCTAGTAAATTTCACTTTCCAAACTGGCCTTTGCTCATGAAACACAACATGTTTGCTTTGGCTGCAGGAGCTTTAAGCAGGCAGTGCCGAGGTATTTGAAAGGTCTATTAAAACATTTTAAAGTGGGCAAGGAGAAACAGTGCTGCTTATTTATTTGAACACAGAAGTAACAAAATATGGAACTGCTTTCTTTGGTAGTAGGGAAAACATACTCTTGCCTAGTTGGGAATGTAAGATACCACTGGCAGGTGGCTGTTGATTATTTGTAGACTTAGAAGAAATCATCCTTTATTATAAAGGAGAACTATTTGAACTTACCTTCTTCTATAGACCTATTTTGTTTACTTAGCATTCATGAAAACAAGAAACAAAGTAGTAAAAGTCAGATTAATGCTGAGGATGGAGGAAACATTTGAGTTATTAACAGTCATTACAGGTTTTTCTGAAGGTGGAATGCAGTTCTTTTGCTTGCCTGAGGACTCAAGTCCTCAAATTATGGCAGGTCCCCTGGTCTGCAAATAGCTTTTCATTTGTAATTCTTAATGCATAAATTTGGGGTTTTTTTTTCATTGCATTTTGAGTTTCAACTTAGAATTTTTCAAATGATGTGATGGAATGCAGAAATACCTATTCTCCACAAAATGCCTCTTTAAAAAAGAGCAGGGTATATGTCTGTGTCTAAAACTGAGCAACAGTTTGCCCCTTCTGTTTCTCCTTCCTTTCCACACTTGTCACTGTCATGTACTTTCCACCTTTGGTTAGTCTTTTTTCCTCTGATTTTCCTAATTTTGTTTAGCTCTCATATTTTATTGTCAGCAATGTACTTTATTATACCCTCTTTTTTTTAGTATACTTTTCCCCCCTTATTTCCTAGATGTAATAATATTTCTGTATGATATCACATAATATGTAATTATTGCATTGTCTGCCTGTGCTTATTGAAGGATGAAATGGAAACAAGCCATACTGCTCTTGGCCTCCATAAGGCTAAATGCAAGCAGCATCTTGTTGGCATTGGTGAGCACTTGCATGTCATTGTTATAAAGATGAGAAGTGTGCTACAACCTTCCACTGGTTATAATTGTAAGAAGGATATTGAGACACATGAATGTGTCCAGAGAAGAGCAACGAGGCTGGGGAGAGGTTTGAGCACAAGCCCTATGAGGAGAGGCTGAGGGAGCTGGGGGTGTTTAGCCCGGAGAAGAGGAGGCTCAGGGGAGACCTTATTGCTCTCTACAAGTACCTGAAGGGAGGTTGTAGCCAGGTCGGGGTTGGCCTCTTCTCCCAGGCAAGCAGCACCAGGGGAAGTTTAGGCTAGAGGTGAGGAGAAAGTTCTTCACAGAAAGTATTTTGCCGTTGGAATGTGCTGCCCAGGGAGGTGTTAGCGTTATCATCCCTGGAGGTGTTCCAAAAGGGATTGGACGTGGCACTTGGGGCCATGGTTTAGTTAGTCATGAAGTGTTGGGCGACAGGTTGGACTTGATGATCTCTCAGGTGTTTTCCAACCTTACTGATTCTATGATTCTATGTTTATGTGTAATGGACAAGAGACCTATTTTGGTGAAAACAGAAAGATTTAACTTTTCAGGGCAATGCGGTTGGCAGAGATAATGATAGGAAATTTTGCTTTAAGCTGATCAATCATAACAATAAAATTTCTCAGCATGACTTCTTGAACAACCTAATGTCCAATGCCTTGTTTCAGTAGGACAGAGCAACTGCACAAAGGCTGAGAGAACTCCATGGTTGGAAAGAATTGTCTGCTTATTACAGCAGAGCCATCCTATCCAAACAGCTTTAGCATCCTCCAGGAGCACTCACATACTCATATTCAGTATCCATTCCCTATTTTTCCTTATTGTTCATTTGCATTAGATTTGCTCAGTACAATAAGAAAAATGCACAGAGAAGTCTTGTTCATAGACAGATCACTAGGGGTGACAAACACATCAGGGTTCACCTTACTTCTTCCAGACAAGTTCACCTTCCTTCTTCCAGACAAGTTCAAGGTTCAAGGTCAGATTGGATGAGGCCTTGAGCAACCTAGTCTAGTGGGAGGTGGCACTGCCCATGGCAGGGGATTGGAACCAGATCTCGAAGGTCCCTTCCAACCCAAACCATTTTATGAATCTAGGAAAAAGCCTTTCTAAAGAACAAAATGAATACATACCTGTATTCTTACATTTCTATTGAAAACTACAGGTGTCTGAGTAATTCTCACAGATACAAGGTTATGCTTACCTCTAATAAATCAGCCTAAAACTTCATATGAGTTCCAGTGTTGAGTCTAGCAGAGAAAATGTCATCTACATGGCACAGGGGAGACTGTATTTAGAAAATGTACCCCTTGACTACTGGAGTATTAGATTCATGCCCATTTATTTCCCAGTAGTGCCTATTTTTATGAGTAGTAATAGTTGGATTTAGATGTAAGGAGAGCAAGTGGAGGTTCTCAGCTTACACAGTAGTCATGTAATTTGTTTCACAAAACCCCCAGTTTTCTTTAATAAGCAAAAGCCCAGAAGCCAAGGGAAGCAATACCTTCAGCATCTGTGGTGTTTGCAAGTCCCTTTCCAGCTTTTAAGTGTTCTTTGTAATATAATGCTACTTCCTAATTTAAAACTTTCAAGATAATCTTTGGCCTAGCAAATGGTTGGAATAAACCTAAGAAAGCTGCAACACTAAGAAACAATTCTGCCAAGTTAACCTCAACATCTCAAATGCCAAGAGGAGAACTTTATTCCAGAGTTGACAGCTGCCTCCTATTTTTGAGGAGTGACTTTAAATAATTTCATATGTATTCCACAACATCTTTATCAAGTCCATGTTTTTCTGTCTCCTAAATTGCATCCTCCAGATTTCTACAAGATACATGCTTCCTTCTTACTCATTCCTTTTTTTCCCCTCCAAGTGTCATAACCATTGGCAGGATTTATGTGTATTTCCAGGGACAGATACTTGGGAGATTTGCAATGTGTACTACAGCGGTTTGTTGGTTCAAAGCAATTTGGAGGCAGAAGGACAAGCCACCAGCAGATGGACAGAGTCCAAAGCTGTCATCCCTCAGTCTCTGTTCTTCAATTCCAGGACTCACCATGTAATGAATAACCTTGCATCAAAACAGCAGTGTCTGAATAGGTGCTTAGTAGCCTGTGGTAAATGTGCAATTAGGGAAGTAATTAATTATAGTCTTTATCTTGATGGGCCAAGCCAGTTTCACAGCTGAGCCCATCTAGTGGGCTGCTGCCAGCAAAGGTCAGCTTCTCTGCCCTAGCTTTGTCCTCCCCAGGCTGTGCTCTTTTCATTCCCTTGTGCCATGTGTGTCCATTGCCAGGTTCTTCTGGGACCTGCTTTAGCTGAGATAGCTAAAACTAAACACTGTTTGCTGGTTTAGTTCTCTCCCATTTGAGAAAATTAAAGAACATTACAAAGATGTTTAATCAGCACTGGGCTGAAGGAGTGAGCAGAGGAGGAACAGGTCCATAAATCACTTAGGATGTTTCACAGAATCACAGAATGGGAGGGGTTGGAAAGGACTTCTGGAGATCACCTAGTCCAGCCCCCACACCAGAGCAGGTTCATAGCCCATGTTTTTATTTTAGGTCTTTGGCTCTGTCCCATGAGCACAATAGATACTGTGGTTTCTCTGTGTAGTGTGATTATTACCATTTTCCATGTCTGTCCTTGACTAAGATGGACTGTGCTGTTCTGAGGGAGATGGACTGAGGTCACCTTGTGGAAATGTTTGTCATATCATAAATATCATAGGAGGAAAGAGTAAAAATGGGGCATAAAAGTGACGGAAAGATAATGGTCAGCTCTTCACAGCATCTGAGAGGAGAAGAAGGATGCATGTGGCAGCAGGAAAGCATGCAAGGGGAAAAGGAGAGAGCAGTGCAGAAGATAGGAGTGGAAAGCTGGAAATACGCTCCTGATGTTCACAAAGCATAGCAGCACAGCAGCTTTGCATACCCTAGCAACAAGGGAAGGTCAACACCTGTGTGCTCCCTAAAACACACACAACATGTTTAAGTCTCTGTTTAAAACTGGATGTTGGCTCTAGATGATCCTACAAAGAAACTGTGAGGATGCAGTGATGGATTTTGTCACGAAAATGTCCCTGCAGCCATGTGTGCTGACTTGGAATAGTTCTAAGCAGGTGCTTGTGGAAGAGGAGGAACAGAATGACCACCCTAAAAGATGAAATGGTCAAAAGGCTGTTCAGTTTGGGGTTTAATTTCATGGGTTTGGGGGTTTTAGGCACACTCTTTGGAGAGTACAGTACTTCTTTGTCTATGTGCATCTATCATGCTGTCTCCTTTTTATTTCATGGCTAAAAGGTAGCTTCTTGGTACGTCCTGGGTTTGTTAGAAAAAGGTACTGAAGATAATTGTTAGATAATAAATATTGTGTCCTTGGAACATTTGTCCAAAAAGGGTACTTTCAGAATATTAAAGGTTGAAGAAAATAAAATCACTGATAAGTCAGTGAAGAAAGCAATCACAGAATCATTCAGGTTATGTGAGGAACCTAAGGGTGAGTAAGCAACTAACCCTTTTCTTCATCCTCCCAAATTAACCAATTCCATCCTTAATCTAATTTAAATGTGGCAAAGTTAAGACTAATATGTCAAACCTTTAGTGATCTTGGGGCAGAATTATGAAATATATGTATGCTTTGAACTAGGCCCAGAAAATGACTTAATGCAAAAGTAAATAGCTCTAATGCTGTCCCTTGGAAACTATTGAGAATGAGAATTTAGCACTTGGAACTAGTGATGTGATCAGTAATAAATAAAACACTGCCCTGTGAGGAATTGCATATGGGACATTGATAAGTGATTTTCAACTGAAAAGATTGGGCTGAGTCCAGTGGAAAATGGTCATCATGAGGAAAACTATGGTGATCTGCAGTCTCCCATATGCTTGCAGACCCTTAGTGAGCTGGAAGAGAAGCTGAAAACCAGTGCTGACACCAAAGGAGCCATGAATAAGATTTTCTGCTGTCAGAGTTACTCAGACTCTTATATTCTGTTGGGCTACCAATGGAAGACAGACTGAATCTTTAAATATGGCATTCAGTAACTGACTGTTACAGGAAAATAAAGCTCAATTAGCAACAACTGTGCTCAGCAGAAACAATATTGTCTGGTGTAGTTCTCTCTCACTGCGTCTTGTGTTATTAATGATACTCTCCTTTGATGTATACCACAAAGTAATTTAGGTCACAGTTACTGAACTGCATGCTTTCTTTCTCCAAGCTGCTTTTGAAAGGCAGAATTATCAATTTTCATGGTAAGCCATGCAAAACTCTTAGAATAACCACAAAGTCTTATGTCTTTAATTCTAGGAAGGCTGCATGCTGTATCACAGAGACATTTTTGGCACATCCATTTCAAAATGAAGGAAAAGCATTCTGCTCTTTGCAGCAGGCTCATTAGGAAGCACTTCTTTACCAAGAGAGTGTCCAAACACTGGCACGGGCTTCCTAGGGAGCTGGTCAATGCCCCAAGCCTGTCAGTGCTTGAGAGGCATTTGGACAATAGCCTTAATAATATACTTGTGGTCAGCTGTGGAGTGGTCAAACAGTTGGACTGCATAACCATGCATATATTGGAAAGGGAAATGGTCTCTGGCAGCTGAGGCTGATCTTGAGTCAGGGTCTGTTTTCCCATAGAACACCCCATCTCTCCAGTCTTCCTCCCCCTGAACTCCTCCCCTCTGCAGCCCCTGGCTTCACTTCTTTTGTCCTGCTTCTTCCCAAATCTGCAGTTCCCTATCCCAGAGAGAAAGTGGTTTACCTCTGAAAGTTTCACTCCTAACCTCCGCTTGTGCCATCACTGCCACTTAAAACCATATTCCATCTCCATTTCCCACAGTGCATCCCCAAAACCTCTTCCTTTTCCCCCTCCACTTCAAACTGATTTCCTCCAGTGCAGCCTCAGTTTTATAGTCGGAATAAGCTGCTTCCCAAAAGAAAAGATGGTCGTGCATTTCCAGTGTATTTCATCAGTAAGACCAGAACATTAAAACAGAGGACAGGAAATGTGTTTGTTTTCAATCTAATTTTTCAGCACTTCCATGCAACTCACACTTTTACATTAGGCTCAGGCAGTTTTGCCTGCTGCTGTTGTTAAGTGTTGCAAGGCTGCTCTGCAATACTTTAAACAGAAGTCTTTTGAGCACACAGGAAATATCCATTGTGAGTGATTCGTTAAATGATCAGGCTGGTAAAAATCGACCAGGATGAACCTGAGAGGCAAGTAGCACTTCTTTCAATTGGTTTGACAAGTAGGACCAAAAAAAAACCCCAACCCATTCAAAATGCATCCCCTTGGAAATGTGAGTGAATCACAGCAGAAAGAGTTTTCTGATTGTGTGCACTGCATGAAGGGAAGATTAAAAGCATTCTAAGGCACAGCTAAATCATCCTGCAGTTCAAGCTCTGCCTTTCAAACGAGTGGAATACTCACGGCTGTTTTAACATTTCATGTCATTTCCTGAGTCCTGGATGGAATGTCTTTTTCCTCCTTGCACTGGTGTTTATTACTCAATTATAAAATGCTTGCTAAAATGTCAGCAAAAATCAGCACATTTTATGAAGCATCTTTCATAACCATTTTTCATTTTAGCCACCACTCTATTGGATTTTATTTTTGATTCTTTAAGAACAAAACCCACCACTGTGGCTGAGGGACAGTTGTAATTGCTATGCATTTTTATCATCAGTCAAGCTCCTTTTCAGTGTTCAGCTACAGGAATTCATGCTTGTCCTACCTTTTAGTTGAATGATAGCTGTCCCTCGATAGAGGGAGTGTCTGATGCCAGCTGTCACCGAAAGTCCCTGCTCTCTCTTAACTCAGAGGTGATCCTTTTGCAGCAGTCATTTCAGAAGAGTTAGAAGGAGGCAGCCCTCTCATTCAAAACCCCTTTTTTTTTTTTGGTGGCTTTTGGACTTTTTAACATTGAAAAGCTGAGCTGAATCATATGCTGGCTACTAGACTGACGGATCTGCCTTCTGATTCAGTTCCAGGAGAGAACAATTTTTTGTTTCCCAGCAGAAAATGGCTCTGTTTGCGAGGTGGAAGGGGATTGGGGATTCTCACTTCTTTACCTCCTATATTCTTACTTGTCTCTGTTGAAAGGGAGCATGAAATTTATTTGACATGTTTCTCTAATGGGATGGGCTTCTTTCTGGAGAGCGGCAAACAAATTCCTTGATGTTCTGCAACCAATAAAAACTACTTCTTAGTAGAGAAAGTGATTGCAGTTTCTTACTCTATTCATAGTCTGGTAGCAGAATGCAGGTTTCAAAAAGGAGAGACAAGCTTCCTAAAAGGTCATACAAACACCATCATCTCTGTTACCTACTTTTCTATTTTCTGTGGATGGCTAGGTACGATATCTGTGCTACAAGAAGCAGCATTTGTAAGAGAAACATAGCTGCAGTCTGCAGCTACTTGATACTGCTGAAGTTACGACAGGCATATGGCAGAAGGACAAAGTGAGATTTGAAGGGAAGAAATAAAATCTGATTATTCACAGTCATTGACTCCACTTCTCCTGAGCTGATTTAAACTGGACATGCTACAAAACCATATGCTGGCTGTGCTATAAGCTTTGTAAAGTTGTTTGTTTGGCGCTTTTTTTGATAGAACTCTCCGAGCTGTCCTGCAAATTTAGATAAGGACGAAAAAAATTAAGTGGATTTGCATGATAATTAATTTTAAAGCTTGCATTTCATATGAAGCTGCAAAAAGATAGCTACTGAAACAAATCCAAGTTGTAACTTTTATTTCAATTATGATATGTATTATTTCATTAACAATTTAATTTAACAGTGTGTTTATACCCAAGAAGCTCAAGAAAGAAAGGAGGCGGTGGGGGAGGGAGAAATAGGGGGGAAAAGGCCTTAATAAAAAGTTTATGTGCTTCCTCTGTCTCAGTTAAAAATAAACAATGTGAAGAGATAGTGCATTTGAACATATTTCAAGGAAAGACTCATTTATATTGCTGAATTCATTCTTTCCTTGTTTCTTTCTCTAAAGAATCCACCCCCAACCGAAGCCATAGCACTCGCAACCACGTTTGCTATGATTAGATTAACATGTCCCCGTAAAGAAAGACATTAGCTTTGCGTTCAGACCTCTGCTTCTGCTACTGTCATCAGAAGTGACAAATCTGTTATTTCCCTCTGAAAAATCTCTAAGTACACCAAGGTACACTGGAAAAAAAAAAAATAATTTTAAGAGCTTGGGAGATGGCTCTTTGGGGGTTTCTTTTAAAGTTTGAAAGAAGATGTTCCAGGGCATTTCAGTCCATTTTCAGATTGCAGTTAGGAATTTAGCTTTTTGAGTCTCCTTTCAGTCAAACATAAAGCTGGAAAGATCCTCCTGGCACACCGAGTACATCCTCTTCTTTTCAAGCCCTGCAACATGTAATCTATTTTATGAAATGATTCAGCTCACTCTTGTAACTCTTCAGGTTCCTAGCCTTCAGTAGCTCTTCTGGATAGCTGTCCCACAGCCTGCCTCACTGTTCTGATGGTTAAGAAAGTTGCCAGCCTGAATCATTCCATGGCAAGTTTATATCCTGTTGTTCTTGTGCTTTTTTAAAGATTGATTTCTCCTTCTCCCTTGCAGAGAAGGTCTAATCACAGAATCATAGAATGGCTGAGGTTGGAAGGGACCTTAGAGATCATCTACTCCCCTTACAGATCATCTACTCCCCTTACAGATCATCTACTCCAACCTCCTTGCCATGGGCAGGGACACCTCTCAACTAGACTTGGCTTCTCAAGGCCTCATCCAGCCTGGCCTGGGATTATACAAGGAGATACAACATCTGTATAGATACACAGTTTTCAAACAGATTGGATGAGGTGAATCCCATCCTAACTGCAGGGTGCTGTACTTTGTACTATTTCATTCCATGTGTACTGTTCCACTCCAGATTTCCCTTCACATGGTCTTCTTTCCCCTTCACACTGGCAGTGATTCTCTTATCTTTTTTTGTTTTTTGGACTTCTTGCATTCATTCCTATTTTAGGGATGAAATCACAAAGTATAATAGTAAACAAAATGAATGCCAAGACTAATCCAGGAGGAGCACTACTGAAGGAATCTCTTTTTAGCCCAGAGGTTCCCTTTGCAGCCCAGCTCTTTGGCATTTCCTCTGCAACAGTCTCTTTAGTCAGCACCTTCATAGCCTTTGTCTAATCTTTCTTTTTTTCCCCTTTACCTGGTAATCTCCAGTGTGACACCTTACCAAATGTTCTGCTGAAGTTCAGATAAAATCTAATCTCTCTGTGCAGTTCTTTTGGTTCTTTTGTCTAGAAAATCAGTTATCTTATCAAAGCAAGAAATCAGGCTAGTCTGACATGACCTACCTTTACTAAAGCCTTGTTACATTTTAATCTATTGTCCTTTTGCCTTCGAGCCCTCAATTATTCTTTCCTTCAAATTTTGTCCCGAGATTAACATAGAGCCTGAGGTGTGAAAGGATAAAGAGTTTCGAATCACTTTTTATTCTCTGGTGTTGGCACAAATCCTGTTATGATTTGAGCATATTTGGAGCATATTTTATAGTTCTGCCTAAGTAATATCTTCATTCAAAATGCTTTCTGTTGGCTCTGGTATTACATGGCAGTTTTTCAGAGTTCTGAGATGAAAGTGGGCTTGTGAGTACACTCAAGTGCATCAAGCTGTTTAAACTGTGCTTGTGCCTTGACTATAATTGTGGGCATCACACCACATTATCTCACCACATTGTCTGCATTGAAGACTTGAGTTCAGTTTGAGGATCACATGTTGATTTCCACCATGGTATTTCTACTTCTTTCCCAGAGCTACTTTTTTTCCCCCCTGACTAGGTAAAGGAGTTGTTGGCATTTCCATGCATCTTTTTTTTTTTTTTTCAATGAGTAATTAGTTTTGACAATTTTTCTATTCCCAGTTGTTTTAGGCTCTCTGCTTTTTCAAGTATTGTTCTTTGTCCATTTGG